>VKOC01018444.1:0-30831 GCA_009364415.1 Spea multiplicata
CCCCAACTTTCTCCAGCTGTGGGGATCCACAGAAAGCTCAGGCCATACCTCATTAAGAAGCAGTCAAACTGGTGAAGGTTATATGTTTCCCTTTTCTGATGTTGATTTGGAAGACGATCTGGATGACATGAGACAAAATAAATGTAAAGCTATCCACCCTTTACCTGTGTTAGTAGGTGATAATACTGTTGGAAACAGAGAGGAGGCTGGTACTAGCGCAGAGAAGGAGGATGATTTCCCAGAGTTAGGGATCAGTCCGGTTAATTTTAAACGTGCTCAATGGGAAGATCCTACATTAGTTGCTGCTAGAAATAATATTCAAGTCACAAATGGAGTTGTTAATCAGACAGAAAATAGATTGCCCAATCCCTACTTTGAAGTAATCAATGATCTGATATATAGAGTAGAAAGAAAGGGTGTAGATACCACTAAACAGTTATTGGTTCCCCAGGCTTTCCGAAAAATTGTACTTAGTCTTGGACATAGCCACATTTTGGGTGGACACCTGGGAGTAGAAAAAACACGAGAGAGAATTCTTAGACGGTTTTACTGGCCTGGGGTATTTGCTGCAGTAACAAACTATTGTTCCTCTTGTCCTGAGTGCCAACTCAGAGCCCCTTTCAAGGCTTTTCGTAGCCCACTGATACCTCTACCTATAATTGACATACCCTTTGAAAGGATTGCTATGGACTTAGTGGGGCCATTGGTAAAATCAGCTAGGGGACACCAATATATTTTGGTTGTTATGGACTATGCAACTCGTTATCCCGAAGCAGTTCCCCTACGTAATATGTCTGCAAAGTATATAGCAAAAGAGCTCATGTTAATGTTTAGTAGAGTGGGTATTCCTAAAGAGATACTAACGGATCAAGGAACCCCGTTTATGTCCAAAGTCATGAAAGAGTTGTGCAAATTCCTTCAAGTGAAGCATATTAGGACCTCAGTTTACCATCCCCAGACTGACGGTTTAGTCGAGAGGTTTAATAAAACACTAAAAAGTATGCTACGAAAAGTGGTAGACACTGATGGCAAAAATTGGGACTTTTTGTTACCATACCTAATGTTCTCCATTAGGGAAGTTCCCCAATCTTCCACTGGCTTCTCACCCTTTGAGTTATTATATGGGAGACATCCTCGTGGGTTGTTAGACATAGCTAAAGAGACATGGGAGCAGGAAACCACACCTTACCGAAGTGTGATTGAGCATATAGCACAGATGCAGGACCGAATGGCAGCCGTCATGCCTGTAGTCAGAGAACATATGCAGAAAGCTCAGGAAGCACAGAAAAATTGCTATAATCGTAATTCTAGGATCAGGGTATTCCAACCTGGGGATAGAGTACTAGTGCTGGTTCCTACAGTGGAGGATAAGTTTCTTGCAACTTGGCATGGCCCCTATGAGATCATTGAAAAGGTGGGAGAGGTTAACTATAAAGTAAGGCAGCCAGGTAGGAGAAAACCTGAGCAGCTCTATCATATCAATTTGTTAAAACCTTGGAAAGATAGGGAAGTCTTAACGGCTTTGAAGCCCCCAGAGCCTCCCATCACTGATCCTGAGGTAAATATTCCAGAGACGCTCTCAAGGCATCAGAAACAAGAAGTCAGAGATTTTGTCAGGAGAAACAGGGACATTTTCTCTGCAGTTCCAGGAAGAACTAGTATCATCAAACATGATGTAATAACAGAACCCGGGAAAAAGGTAAACTTAAAACCATACAGAATTCCCGAAGCTCGGAGGAGAGCTATAACCTTGGAGGTGGGAAAAATGTTAAAGCTGGGGGTAATTGAAGAATCACATAGTGAATGGAACAGTCCTATTGTGCTGGTTCCAAAACCTGACGGCACTATAAGATTCTGTAATGACTATCGTAAGTTAAATTGCATTTCAAAATTTGACACATATCCGATGCCGCGCGTTGATGAATTGATAGAAAGGCTGGGGAAGGCTCGTTACCTGACGACCCTAGACTTAACAAAAGGATACTGGCAGGTCCCACTCACTGAACAGGCAAAGGAAAAAACTGCTTTTTCAACACCAAATGGGCTTTTTCAATATACTGTATTACCATTTGGGTTACATGGGGCCCCTGCCACTTTTCAGAGGATGATGGATAAGATTCTAAGGCCTCATGTCCGTTACGCTGCAGCATACCTCGATGATGTTGTTATCCATAGTACAGACTGGGAATCTCATCTCCCTAAAGTTCAAGCTGTACTTAATTCTATTCGCTCTGCTGGCTTAACTGCCAATCCTGCCAAGTGCACTATTGGCCTTGAAGAGGCAAAGTACTTGGGCTATTCAATAGGGAGAGGGTTGGTGAAGCCGCAGTTGGCAAAAGTAGAATCTATACAAAATTGGCCTCGACCACTCACAAAAAAGCAAGTGAGGGCATTTTTAGGGTTAACTAGTTATTATAGAAGGTTCATTCGTGATTTTGCTACTATTGCAGCCCCTTTAACTGACCTTACAAAAGCAAGATCCCCAGTTTCTGTTAAGTGGTCTCCAGAAGCCGATCAAGCTTTTAATACTTTAAAAGGAGCTCTCCGTGCTCAGCCGGTCTTGGTAACTCCAGACTTTTCTAGAGATTTTGTGGTACAGACTGATGCTTCTGATGTTGGTTTGGGGGCTGTCCTTTCCCAGGAGTACCAAGGTGAAGAACACCCTGTTTTTTATTTGAGCAGAAAACTAAACCCACAAGAGAAGAATTACTCCATAGTAGAGAAGGAGTGTCTCGCGAGTAAGTGGGCTTTAGAGGCTCTTAGGTACTATCTTCTTGGGAGGAAATTTAGGTTAATTACCGACCATGCTCCTCTAACATGGATGTCTCAAAATAAAGAAACAAATGCAAGGGTGACCAGGTGGTTCCTCAGTTTACAACCCTTCAATTTTACTGTGGAACACAGAGCAGGTCTTAAACAAGGAAATGCTGACGGGCTCTCCAGGGTACACTCCTTGATATCCATGGTCGCTCACCCCTGTAGGAATGAGCTGGGGGGGGAGGATATGTGACAGAAAGGCCGGTACAGTAGTGGATGGGCGGTATATACGCCCTACTTTGGCTAATTTTGTGTGTCCTTATATGTAAAATTAAAGCCCCAGGGAAAGAGAAGCACAATAAAAACTACAATATAGGAAGTGACTTGTAAATTGTGTAATGGGTCCCTGGGGTGGAGTATCCAGAAGAGCAGGGTGGGCTGGTACTCCAACAGCTTTTAAAATCCAGACCAGGATTTACAGGTGACAAAGTATAGCTCACCTGGTCTAATCAGGAGTGTTTAAAAAGCCCAGCTTGGCTCAATTCACTCTCTCTTCTTATTGCCAGCCAGGAGAGCTGCTGGACTGATTTTGTTTGTTTGCTGTGTTTTGATTTGAAGAAAATAAATATTTAAATTCTATCTGGATCTGGAATTGGCTTTTTACCCTAGAAGACAAGTGACTCTGAAAGATCTCTGACTAACTCCTTGTGTTTCAAAGGACGTTCAGTTACAATATATATATATTATCTGGTCAAAAGTATTGGGGCACATGACCATTACACCAACAGGGACTGCTATGACATTGCACTCTAAATACATATAATACATACATAAATATGTACTTGGTGCCCCCTTTGCAGTTATAACATCTTCCAATCTTCTGGAAAGGCTTTCCACAAGATTTTGGAGTGTTTCTGTGGGAAGTTTTTCCCATTCATTCAGTAGAGCATTTGTGAGGTCAAACACTGATGTTGGAAGAGAAGGCCTAGGTCTCCATTCCAGTTCATCCCAAAGGTGTTCAACAGGGTTGAGGTCAGGGCTCTGTGTGGGCCAGTCAAGTTCTTTCACACCAAACTCATCCAACCATGGGTCTTTATGAACCCTGTGTTGTATACTGGGGCACAGCCATGCTGGAACAGAAAAAGGCCTTCCCCAAACTGCTTCCACAAAGTTGGAAGCATAGCATTGTCCAGAATGCTTTTTGTGGAAATTTACTGGGAGTCCAGAATAATGAAGACAGATTCACTGAGAAAGATAAACGGATCTGTACCTTTCTTTCTCTGCAAATCTATCTGCTTTATTGTGGCCTCTCTGTGCACTTTTGGAGAGTCAAAGGGACAGCCTTTTCCCTGTTCCAGGAGAAATGATGTGCCAAGAGGCTCTGTTCTTTTGCGTAAGTTCACTTGAAGCCCTTGTCCACAGAGAAGCGGACAAAGAAAGAAGACAAAAGAACAAGATGATGCAAGAGAAAAAGCACAGCTGTTCAACATGGATAAAGAGGCACGGAAGCTGTTGTTAGACAAAGTAGGGAGACATATAGAGAGCGTTTGTGAGAATATAAAAATGTGAGATAGAGTGGGTGAAAGTGTGGGACACTGTGAGTGAGCGTGAAAGAACCAACAAAATTCAAACGAAAATTCTGATTAGCTTTGATTTCATTTGTGGGGGGTACCTCCTTGTATTCAGAGATTCGAATTTGGCAAAATTTGTTAAAATTGAAATTCGTACACATATATAATCTACTTTTTTTTGTTTGAATATAGAACATATGGATTCATAAACATTGTTAGAAAGCCACATGTAAAGATTTTAAGTCATAGACTTGTGCATTCAGATTCGTACCAACTGCAAATTAAACAATATTTCGTTGATTTACACGAATCTATGAAAACAAGGCCAAACCTCGACAAAATTAACTAAATGTAGTAAAAATCTCTGAAATTTAATTTTAATTTCTTGGGGTCATTCATTCACAAACTCTTACACTCTTACATTCACGTGAGACACAGAAGCGAATGCGGTCAACAAATAAGGTAGGGAGGCATTCAGAGTACATAAGGGAGAGAGTGAATGAGGATGGGAGTGTGAAAGACTGAGATTGAATGTGGGCATTGGACAACAAATTTTGTCCGAAACAGAATTGGTCAAAAATAAACCAAAATAATCGTTTGAAACATTTGTCTCATTTGTACATGTATAATAAGTAGCACATGTACAAACAAAGGTTTAACATTTGTGACTATATACAACAAAATAACAAAGTTTTCTATTCTTACTTTAATTATATTACTAAGTTTTGAGATCATATCGCCTTCCCATGGTTATTGCTTAATTTCATTTATTTTACTTTGGATTTGTTGATAACAGTACACTAATACAGTGAGTTAGTATAAAATATGTGTACAGAATGATTAGAAACTATAAACATAGAAAGTTTATTCCCCTAGATTACTTTAAAGAAGAGGTATTTTAGAATCATAGACTTTTGACTATACAGATATGAACATTAGAACAATTATGTAGACTAAATTGACAACAGATAAGCCTAAAGTGAAAGAAAGTATATTGTAATATTGCATGACAAAGCAACTAAGAAAAAATTAGAAAATTAATTAGTGACCTTGGAAAACAGAATATAGAAGAAACAGAACAATGGAATAGACATTTGGATATATGAATAAACTGTAACTAAAAGGATTTGAAGGTACATACTTGGTGGTGAAATATATATATATATATATATATATTCCACCAATTTGGTTGATGTGTAGCAAATATAAAATTGTGAGATTCAATGCATGTAATGCTAGAACATATTTGTACATTTTAATCTAAGCAGGAAATAGAAAGTAAGGATGCAATTCAGTTTTCAGTTGACTTTACTCAAGGTCACTCCATAATAGTTAAACCATTGTGTTTCATATAACAGTCTCAAATAAAATGCCATCTGTATAGTAATTAATTTGCTTAATAAACATGGGTTGAATTCTTTAGAATAGGAGGGTTTCCTACTCAGCAGTTAGGAAAGTTCATAACACCAATAACAGTAAATACAGGTAATTTGCTAGCAACAGAGTTTGGACATTCCTATGTGTTGAGTCAACATCATCCAGTGGTTGAGTTTGGCAGTAGTTTATTTAATGCAAGGATATTGTCCCTCGTTAATTACCCATATCTTAAAGTCCCTAAAAACATGCCTGTCCATCCATGATGTTCCCAACATTTTCCATCCATATGTAGAAGTAGAAACAGAGAAACATTCAAATTGTAGTTGAATTATGTATTTGTATTTTGAGTCCTTAAGCTAATGGCTGGATCATTAAATTACATTCCATTATCACATATTTGAGTTTTATTTGTAATTGCCAAAGTCTAGACAAGAAAAGGAATTTATCCAAACTGTATGCCAAGCAAGTAGTACTGCTGCCTCACGACCTTGACCTTCTGCGTATATGAACAAGATGAAGCCAACATTGAGGTGCCCAATATATTATAGTTACGACTGTTATAAAACTAATGTAGCCTACTTGAAGTGATGTAGATAAAAAGAACAACACCGGCAGATGTATGTGTGATACAGTTAATGGCAATCAAATATGACTGGTGTTCCAGCTTTAGGCTGAGCTCATCAAATTTATTGTGTGTTGATCCCTTATCATCTCTGGGAGCTTTTTACTTGGCCATTAAACAGTACATTTAAACAGTTCATAATTCTAAGTTGTCCTGGTGCTCTTATAAGTGTTCTTTTTTTGTTTTGGATCATAACTATTGATGTACTAATATTAATGTTCTTCATTACTGTAGTTTATCGATGCTAAATGTAGGTGACAGTGCTGCTAATTCATTTTACATAAACTCAGGGTAAAAATGTATCGCTGCGTACAATGACAATAAATTATTAAATATAAAAAATGTTTCCACAGCATTATAAGACAAATTCATGTAAAAATTAAGAATGTGAAGGCATATTTAAATGATTTCATAGCTCATTAAAGTTCCTATTCTTTCACTATGATGACCTACAACCATAGTCATTTACTTTATAGAACATGATTTACGTTTCCTTAAATTTATTGTAAAAGTTATAAAATGAGCAGGTCATTTTAATTTTATACTTACACTACACAACACAGGTCTCATCGCAGGAACATCAAGGCCACAATATGTCTAGTGAAGCATTTTAAAGAGTCCTTGGGAGCAAGTAATCTGTCAAATGACTCATTTCTAAGAATAATTAGTTCTCAGAATTTAATAAGCATTTACGAAAGGAAGGCCAATTAATAATAAACAAAAGAAACATAATTAACTAAGCATAAATTCTCCACAAAATATCATAGCAAATGATGTGCACCAGAGAAGATGTATTGCTTATCCTAGTATAAATTGAAGTCCTGCATTCAGATAGGAAGCAAAGGCCCTATTTAATAATTACCATATGTATTATGTCTCAAATTGATTTTTAGCTAAAATGCATTTTGAAAAATCCTACCATTTGCAGTACTATTTTGATCCAAGTCTGTATAATGCCTCCACAAGCAAAAACAAAGTAATGACACTTACACAATTTAACTTGAATTTACTCAAGCAAACCTGATACAACCTGAGGATGTAGCTGCATTATATGTCTTTGTTACCTTCATTTTTTTAATACCTGTGAATTACTTTCATCCACATTGTTGCTCTAGGTTTCAGCTACGTACAATATTATTTTTTATTCTCTTTGTGATTCAGACCGTCTTATACATACCGCAAGTTATTTTGCTAGAGTTATGGATCTACAAGCAGATGGTTCATAAATGATGTATGACTGATAGAGATCTTATGAAAAGATAGCTATTTGATTGTTTTCAATTTATAAAACCATTGTTAAAGCTACATATATGGGGGGAAAAAATTCACGTCTGGTTTTTCAATGTCAGCAAAGAATTGTACAAATTGGGAAACATCAAACAATGTGCATTGCGTTTTGTGTAACAAATAACACTGTAGAAGAAAAAAATAAGTTTATGGAGCTTTTATGACACTTCCACTTTGTATTGAAAGTTGGAACAGACTTTCTACAAAACAAAATTAATTGGTATAAATCAGATGATCAGCATTTTTCTTTCTTGCGTAACAGTAAAATGGTAATATGTTTGCACACAAAAACTGCTTGGAAACTGCATGAGGTTTAGAAAATGCAGTATTTTATATCCTTTGAGCTTTAGAAATGAGTCATGAAATAATGTATCACTTAAATTTCTGTGAACTTAATGGCAAGCAGAAAGCCTACTCCAGCATATTAACATAAACCTTGGTACACGTGTGCCACCACAAGATATGGAGAGTGACCCGGAGGGGCAGAGGGAGACCTCTGAGACTGTGTTAGGCTCTGCACCTGCTTCAGTGTGGGGTTTGAAGAAGTGCTTAGGAGAACATTATACCAGCACTCATGCTGACATAAAAAGTATAATTGTGGATCTCAATAAAGACTTTTCAGACCTTAGGAAGACCTTAGGAAGAGAACTTTACATAGAATTCAGCTCTGCTCACAATAAGACATATATTATTGGAACAAAAACTTAACGCTGCCTAAAAAATGCAGATCTGGAAGATCGCTCCAGGTGCAATGACATCCGAGTAAAAGGTATTCCTGAAAATGTGCAAAAACACTTATTGCCCCACTGTGTTACTGACAACTTCTCTGCCTTGCTGCACTGCTTATGGTCAGAGCGCATCAAATCCCTAAACTACAGTCGCTAACGCCCTCAACCCAAGACACATAATCATACAGTTTCACTTTTACCATGCTAAGAAGGCCATTGAAGACAATGCCCCTTGAAGGAAAATGCACACCTGAATATTTTCTCAGGCCTATCAGCTTTTACACTGATCAATGGAAAGCATTCCACCCAGTTACACAGGTTTTGAGGGATCAGAAAATGCAATACAAGTGGGGCTTTCCAATGAAACTTCAACTTCAATGGAGTATCAAGGATGATCCAGTATCCAGAGAGAGGTCTGGACCAACTGTGAGTGTAGGGACTCTTTTCGGGCTCCCCATCACCCCTGCCTGGCACCAAGAAGCCCCGTACCCTTGGGAAAGAGTGGGACAGTCCATAGATAAAGCTGTTCGACACCTGGAGGTCTTCTGCTGTGTTCTATATCCTACTGGTGAATCTGGGTAAATCATCTGGATACCACTTAATCAGGTGGAGAGGCCAGAAGAACAAGAGAGCCCGACTCTTGCTACAATATTGTATTTCAATGTTTTCCTCCCTTTTTGAAGTATTCAGCTTACCAGCATCATATGCTTGAATCCACTCTTCCCCCCTTCGGATTGGGTGAAGTGTGGGCACCTTACTCAGTTAAGGACAGTTGAGCCAGCCCTAAAGAGGTTTACTGTTTCCTTTTTTTGTTGTTTCTGTTCTATTGATCATCCCCTTGGGGCATCCTAACAGTTAATAGCACATTAGGGCCATAATGGGTGGCTTGTCCTATGTTTCTACGGGTGGTACCTGGCAAGGCTTTGTTGGAGGGCAGGGACTAGCTTAACATTTAGGTTCACAGATTCATTTCCTCAATCATGCATATAACCCCACCCCCACCCTCTTACCTGCACTGCAGGTCTCACTCACAGACTTAGGCAGGGGCTGCTGCTTCCAACTTTGTAGCTCACGAGCAACTTCTCTTGTGCCAGACAGCGGAAGCAGGAATGGAGCGGAGTTATGTGATGTGACAGAAATTCACGTGACTCCGCTGGGACACTGACTGCTGTGAGAGCAACTCACAGGAAAGCAGCAGGGCCCTTGCGATTCTGCGATCCCGGTTGCCCTGCCTGCGGATCTCACACGGGCCTCACCTCAAGGTCTGGCGGACCGCATTTGGCCCGCAGGCCACATGCTGGACGCCCCTGAATTAGGCTTTAGTGAATTTGTGAGATGGTCTGTATGTATCTACTTTAAGCAGATGCTATGGAAGTTATAGAATATAAACTGGCCAAGTAGTGGTGTAACTATAAGTGTTGCAGCAGTTGCATCTGCGACGGGGCCCATACTTGCCACAATCAGCCCAGTAAGAAAGACCAGGGTTTGAATCCAGGGTGGATACTAGCTCACCCGCATTGCTGATCACTTTCAAGCTGCCAGACTGACACCCCATCTCTTTAGTTATCCATTGTTCTTCTAAGACCTTTCCCCTCTCTCATTCTCTTCATTGGCTGCTTCAGCATTTATTCACGATAAACATCTATCCTCTGCTCTGATTTCTATCTCTTCTGTGGCTTGTTTATATGTGTGTGGCTGCCCTTCCTCGAACATTTGCACCCATTCTGTTATTTACCCCTGTTTCTTCTGCTTCTTCTATCCTTAGATATTTGAAAAGAGCCATTCTCATCATTTGTTTCTGATACACTACTTATGATGTCCTGTTGACCAACTGTACAAGACTGAGGAATATGTAGAAAAGCATTAAATAAATCAATAATAAGAAATAATAAAAATCTATTCCTTGTCTTTTACCAAATGATGGACAGTATAAGAAAGATGACATATTTATGCAAAAGTTAAATTTCTTGTTGCAACGCAAAGTGTAACTGGTGTGATGTATGACATGGGGAAACATTTTTAAGAATTGAGACTACATTTTGTCATACTGAAGAAGGTTATGAACCTTAAATCAACCATGTTGTGGGAGTTCAGAGTCAGATCATTCATACTGTGTTGAATACCCCAGGGGTTGTAAGATCAATTCAGCTTTGTTGAGCCATGCCAGGAATGTCTGTCTTTGGACTTTACATGGTTAGCCTTGATAGGCTGCAAAGGCATAAATGCTTTGATAAGGTTAAAATGGGCATCCAGCCGTCAAGAGAAAACAAAACAGAAGAAAGCACTGTTTAAAAGCTTTGCTTCATGCTGTGGTAACCAACAATTGTTTGACAACATAACAAGTGTAATTTATGTTCTTTTCATAAATATATGGTTTCTCTGACTTTTGATTTTACTCTTCAGATGTCTGAGGCAGCCCTTGACAGATTGACCATGGTATTTTCCAAATGTAAGTTCAAATGAATGTAATTATCAAGTATAACTGCTATGCATATTTTTCTGGATATTTTATTTATTTATTTTAATGATTATATTATTTTCATCACTGACATGTTATTACGATGCCAATGTTACCTAACAGATTCTTTTTAACTCTTGCATTGACATCCATTGAAAATGTGGCATCTCAGCAATATTCGTTTAATGGTCCTTAACACATTTTTATTTTTTTCTGTTTAATTTAAACTACAATATATATAAATATATATATATATACACTAACTGGCCACTTTATTAGGTACACCTTGCCTCTTTTGCCTTCAGATGATGGCATCACGCAGTTGCTGCAGATTTGTCGACAAATTCACACAATTCATCCACATATTAATCCACTCATTTCCACTCAATATTCTTGCTACCCTCCTTCCTCCCTTCTCTTGATCTACCCATTCTTACTCCTTTCTGCCCTATCTACCCCCTTCTGCCCTATCTATCCCCTTCTCACTCCCTTCTCCCTATCTACCCCCTCCTAACTATCTACCTCTCCCCCCTGGAAGTTCACTTACCTTTCAGGAGTCATGCAGTTGGGGTGCAAGGCCTCTGTCTCCCAGCTCTGCCACTGTATGGAACAGTATAGAGTGATGGGAGTTATGATGTACTTTTAGAGCATAATTATATAATTAAAAAGACATTGGAAATGGTACAGCATAACACCCATCACTCTCATACGTTTACCAATCCACAAATACTAATCCATACATACTAATCCACACATACCAATCCACACATATACTAATCCACATATACCAATCCACACATACCAATCCACTCTCACTGTCAATCTCACTGCTTTCCTACCTTTCCTCTTTTCTCCTTACAGCATTCAGCTCCTTTTCCTGCTCTTCGCTCCTCTTCTTCTGTCTTCTTCCGGTTCAGAGGGCACGGACGGCGGTGGGCGTTAAAGACCTCCGATTCCGCTCCCTTGCGAGCCTGCTCCTCCAGCGACGGACATTACCGTCCGTCTCTGGAGGGCCGCCGGGTGCCGGCAAGTTGGCACCCCCCTGATGAGCGGCACCTGGTGCGCATCGCCCTCCCACCCCCCGCTAGGTACGCTACTGCATTGAGTTGCTGCCATGTGATTGGCTGGTTAGCTATTTGTGTTAACAAGCAATTGAACAGGTGTACATAATAAAGTGGCCAGTGAGTGTATATAAAACTTAAATATACCCTCATTCCTCACAATTTATTCAATGTTAAAACTTCTGACAAGGTGAATGGAATATGTCACTGAAAAGTTTTCAACAAGCAGACCAAATATTAATTTTATATAAATGGACAAAAGTGCTTTTTTAGCAATCTCAGCAAATTCATTTTGATTTTACCAGCCACGTATCAAATTCAGCAGCCCATGTTCCCATTCATTACACAAAAGTTTTTGCGTTGACAGCAATTGATCTTCATATCAAACATTGTCATTGACAGTTTCGGTTTCTTTTTCAGCTAAATAAAAGTCTCCAATAAGCGTATAGCCATCACATTTCCCACTATTTTACTGTTGCTGTCAGAAGAATGTTTTGTGTTCTAGACTATATTCATAAAAGAAGATGTCTTTGGGTTATTTCTTGGATCTTGAACTTTGTGATCTCAAGCAATGTTCCATATTGGGATCCTTTTCATACAATATATTGCCTTTAAATAGCAATTAATTGTTATGTTATGGTACATGCTTGTCTTGATACAATTGTAGTTTGATTCCAAAGTTGTCTCTGCAATACTTTTAGAATATTTGCATTTTCATCTAGTTTCCTTATTTTCCCTCTAATAGTTTTATGATTCATGCTGTTCTGCGATAAACTTTTTGTCTTGACTGCAATCGTTATAAACTTTTCAAAGCATTTCAATTCACTTTGAAACTGGAAGAAAAAGTAGTGTCACATGGGTGCAAATAGGGAGACTTATTGAATGTAATATTCTTTGCACAGGCTAAAGAGCATAACACATAACAGAAAAATGTTAATGACTCAAAAGAGGGGTCATTTGCATAGATATTTTCAGCTCGGCTACACTGTAATTTTATATAAAACAAGCCATTTACTTATGTTAGAATTATTTAAATACATTATTTAGATACAAACATCTTTGTACATATATTTTATTATTCATTTACTTTAATATTCCTTTTGATAGCTGGAAACTAATTAAGAAAAAATAACATAAAAGAGTCAATGCAGATTGAATGTATAAGGAAATCATTTGCTTATAAGGGCAACAACAGTGATTAAATGTAATATATTCATTTAAACAACCTCTGCTTCTGTAAATAACGCATTCTGGTTAAATATGACCATGTAATATTCCTTTATTTTTCTATTTTATTAACTCTTTGTGTTGGAATATTTAAAAAAGTACCATTAGTGGTTTTATAAACAATGCCTTTTAAAATGTTTGTTCGCATCATCATATACTACCACAATTTCAAAGAATCAATGGGATAATACGGAAAGGCAGAGTTCGGACAAAAAATGTATCAAACTAAGCAATTATGACATTTAATAAGAGGTTAATTTAACCTTTGGATTGAAGAAGTTGAATGGTGGTTAGTTAAAGTGATAATCCTTTGTTGAATTCAATATATTATCTGCTGAAAACCAGTAGAAAGAAGAAAAAAGATCAATTACACTAACAGGAATGCCATAGACACACATAACATCTTCTTCTATTCACCACATATAAAGCATCAAGCAAAACCCCAACTTTGGTATGTACACAAAAAGCAAGATACTATTATCTCAAAAGTGTTTGTGTAGGTCTATCAGTTGTGATATGACAGTATGGAAAACTGCCTTCAAATAAATGCCCATAAATTCCCTCTGATATATCAACTAAATGTTAGGAATGAAATGTTATCTATTAGACATTAGAAAATAGTGAGAGAAGGCAGCCATAGACAATTACATTCATGATAACTAAAATGTAACTAGATATTTAAGTGAAAATGTGTGGAGTGATGACCAATTTCATAGACAATAAGAAAGCAAACATTTCATAGACAATAGGAAAGCAAAACTTTGTTTGCATTCTTCTCTCCTCTTCATCGCTAAGAGTACCCCCGCAGCAGGGAAGAGTCTCTGCGCACACTACATGGACAACATCTTCCCCATTGCTTCTAGGTGATTGAAGCAGTTGTCGGTGAAAATAGGGAGAAACAGTAAATGAGAGAGGGAGCGAGAGAGAAATAGAGAAAGTAACAAATTTTATTTCTGATTAAAAATCCATTCAAATTTAGCAGAATATTATTCGAAAAGTCTCGGCGATCAAGATCCAGGGAACAAAAAATGTTGTTTCATTTTTGTTCTATTTATATTTGTATTTAATATTTTTTTAGTGTAATACATTTCCAATTACCCCATTACTATGCAAGCTACAAAAAGCACACATTGATCAGTAAAACTGTAAATACTTTTTAGAGCGTCTCACCCAGTATAAACAAATATTTTATATTAACAAAAAGACCATTGGCACTACTTTCAGCCTCTGTGCTGATTAATGCTATTCACATTCCTTAACACCGACCACCATTCACAGAGAGTGCTTTATGCAGTGACCCAATTTTCACTTAAGAAGTAAAATCCAAATAAAAGATTGTAGGAACAAATCAAGATTCTGAGTTTGGAAGGATCTTGTTCTGTTCCTATTTGAACCATTTCTTTTAACCAGAAGAATCAGAGTTAAAAAGAATTTAAAAAAATGAGTAAGATTTTTTATTTTATGCCTGTACTTTCGAAGGCATTGATAAAGAAAAAAAATGTGTTCATTGCAGGTTTAATAATACATGTCAGAATACATTCAAGCAAAGGTTATCGTTCTATCCATCATTTTAGAAGAACAGCAGATTTCCTTTATCTCAGATGGATTTTTCCTTTAACCTTAAGAATTTCTCCAGAGACATTAGGGAAATGTTCATTTTTTTATGTTCTCTCGTTAATATTCAGATTAATTTTGAAGTCTCGGAAATAAGACAGCAACACAGTCAAACTGGGAAACATGATTAGTCAAGCCAATAATGTTATTATTCTAATTAGACTAGTTTTGCATTATAGGGAAAAGAAACTTCAGAAAACTTAAATGTGAAGAGGAAGATCAGTAAACATTTTTTTGAACTCTGTTCAATTAGTTAGGAGCAAGGCCATATCTAGGTGAGTGTATGTGGTGCACGGCACCCGGGCAATCTAAATGGCAGGTGGTCATTGGGAGGTGAGCCTAGCATGAGAGGTGAAGTATTTCACTGGGTTTAGATTTTGATCTAAAGTATCTCCTTTTATTTAAAAGTGGATGCTAGGTATAAACTTAGTTCTAACAAAGGCTATAACCTTAATGTGAAACTGTTGTTGAAAGTCACTATGAAAAATGTAACTGTATTTCAGTTACTCTCATAGAAAAGGCTGTTACTTGAGGGATATCAAGAGTTTCTGGACAAGATATACATTTATAGTGGCTTTAAAATGTAAAGACACTCACAAAAAATGTTGGCAAGAATATTTATTTTTATTACGCAAATTTGTATGTCAACTGGAAAAAACTAGAGATTTCTGAAAAATTAAATATGTAAATATGTAGACATGAACATCGATACAACGTAGCACCTATTACTATACATTGACCCAGGTATTATATACTGAGC
This sequence comes from Spea multiplicata, assembly GCA_009364415.1. Classification (NCBI taxonomy): domain Eukaryota; kingdom Metazoa; phylum Chordata; class Amphibia; order Anura; family Pelobatidae; genus Spea; species Spea multiplicata. Next base: position 15,463 of record VKOC01018444.1, read on the forward strand.
CATACATTAGAGTGGAACTATAGACTGTGCCAAACATTGACAGCGGTGCCTCATTATCTACTGAGCCAGACATTGACAGTGTTACAGCCTCTACTACATCCATGCCTGTCTTAGTATTTAGTGATGCTGTACCACCTTCAATTTCTGGTTTGCTGTATAGTTATGAGAGTTATGCTGTACCACAGTCAACATCTTGCTCAGTATATAGTGATGGGAGTTATCCTGTACCACTGTCAATGCCTGGCTTAGTAAATAGTAATAAGATTATGCTTTACAACCATCATTGTCTGTCTCAATATATAGTGATAGGAGTTATGCTGTGCCACGGTCAACTAGATTGTAAGCTTACAAGAGTAAGATCCTCTTCTTCTTTCATCTCAGTTTGTTATTATGTGATTTTTACTTTTACTGACTGAGTGTAACAGGCTATGAGATATGCTGTGCTATAAATTAATGTAATGTAATGAGTGGCTCAGTATATGGTGATGAGAGTTATGCTCTACTGACAACAAATCCCACGCACAGAATCAGTTGCCGGCGTGCATCACAAGAGAGCAGGATTGGAAGTCTGTATTAACAGACCTTCAGATTCTTGATCTCCCCCAGCAAATCCTGCTCCTCTAGTGGAGGACAGTATTGTAAGTCTCTGGAAAGGTGCACACCCGATGCCAGCCTGGTGGCGCCCCCTCGATGAGTCACAGCCAGGGCAGATGGACCCCCCCCAGGTATGCTATGATATTGAGTGACTTAATGCAGTGTATGTTTCTGTGCATGTAAACCAACTAAAAGTTAAACACATTTTAATCAACCAACATACTTCAACCAATGCACTATGCAATATTGCTGCAAATTGTATTATAGAACAAATGCATTTTGACTTGATATTCACATTATCAAAAAAACTATCACTTTACAGGCACTATATAGTGTTTTATTGTGGTAGCATTTATAAATTGGGGAAAATGGTACTGATAACACAGAAAACAATGTGCCTTGGGAACTAAAAGCACATTATGATATTCTCTAATAAGACTATTTATTTTCATTATTTTGCTAACAAAATGAATAGTGTGTGCATTTGAACTGCCCATGAGCATTCCATAATGCTTCTTAATATCCATTCCAGTTGTCTCTAAGCCAATTAAGGTCTAGATAAACACATATATTTTGGCTCACATTTAAACAATTTTTAATATATCATTTTGCATATAATAGAGAAATGTAATATATTACAGTTCAATATATGTTCTTGTTTCTAATTTGTGCTTTTCCTGTTTATAGATATAAAATGTTACTTATAACACAACTGGTACTGTAGCTATTTTTTAATCTGTCTATCTATCTATCTAGCTACACACCCATCCATCAGTTGGACTGAAGATTGTTATAACAAAAGTTTTTAAAGTATTTATTAATAAATGCTTATTTTTCTATATGTTTGTCTATTCATCTGTCCACCCATCTGTATGTCTGTCTGTCTGTCTATTCCTGTTCAATCACCATCTAGTAGATCTCATAAGATAAAATTAATAAAATTAATCAAAATCTCATTCTACTGTTTCATCTTAAAGATGTGTTACTGTTAATATTAGTTAACACTATGGCATTCTGCAGGCGCTGCAAATTCTGAATTATCCTCAGGAGGGGTATACAACTGTATGCATCTAAGTGAAGAAAAACATTGATGTGATAAATGAATTAGGTATCCAGTGCCAAGTCCAAAGCTTGCCAATCGTCAACGCTTTTTTCTCGACTGCAATAAAAATACAGATTACATTAAAAAATATGTTTACCATTTGCATATTTTCTGAGAATGTGCAGAATTAGCTGAAATCAATCCATTCGTAATCAAGTCATTTTGTGTCTTGTATTTCAATTAATTAGGCGGATTACAAAAGCAAATAAGGCACTCCTGTTACTAAAATTTTATAATGTGTGTCAGAGTATGTTAAGGCACATAGAGCATTTCTTGCATATGAATGCAAAACAGTGCAGCAATATAACATTTGCAAGTGTGACCAATGAAATTCCAGCCGAAAAAGGTTGGGCAACACATAAAGGCTTAAAAAACACTCCTTTTCAACCTTTTTTTAACCACATAGCGTTTGAAAGAGCTGTTCAACTCTTATGTCTGTTTACCTGCTGTAATGCACTGATGAAAATCACATGGAAAATATTATTAACAATAATAATCAAATGGGTTCTTTGGGGCTAAAATGGGACTATTAAACTATGTATTGTATTCAAAACAACAGGAGTTGAACTCTCATTACATATATTCACCTGGATAAGGTATGCAGTGTTATACGTATGATTTAACCAATGGCTGTACACAATTATGTGGACAGACAGAGGTTAACTGGCTTGAGGCTACAGAGATGACACTTTCCCTCAGTGAATGAAAATATGCATATCGCTGATTAGCCAAATTAAAACACATGTATGATAACCAGCAATTAAAAAAGAAAGGACCGGATTATGCTTATGTCCCTTTTTGCATAGGGGGCCCTCAAAGCTGTGCACTGCTTCACAATGCAAGATGGGCTGTAGGGCTGAGCTTCCGGCACCGTGCAATGATACGCAGCAGAGTCTCACTATTGCTGTAAGGGTCCAACTTACTAAATTGCGCTCATTAACTCTTGTGTAAAAACCTGCGCCCCTCATTAACTATTTCTAGGAACTAGACCCACACCAGGTGCAAATATGTATTGGGTACATTATTTCAACATATGATTCTGAGACAAAGTTTCTGTTTTGCACAAAACTAGCTATAAAAACAACATGTCTTTCTATTAACCCATTCTTTAACAATTAACCCTTAAACAAACACGCATTCATCACACTTCTAACCCTCTCCAGACACTACAATCTAAGTAAAACTATATTTTACCACATATGCCTTAGTGTGGGAGGTTATATTAAATTACCAAAGCCACAATAAAGTGTACATAAGGTATCCGTTTGTTAGTGTTGAACAATGGCAATTCTTCTTCTTCTGAGAAATGTTTGTTATTTTAACTCTTACATTTGCTGTACTATGGCTCCTGGAACTACTCATTAGCAGTGGAACTGAATGCAAACATATTGTCTCCTTGCTTAGTATTAAAATTATTCTGGATCTCGCAGCCCTTTGCATCCAGTACTAACCATCTAGATATGTCATTTTCAGCAGACTCTGTCCCTTAGAAACCATTGTGTCTAACATTTACCTTCTCAATTAGCTTTGTTGGAATCAAACCCTTGAGACTGACCTAGTGCAAAACTACAAAGCGTTTCCATTATTCTAGGCTTTTGGTCTAATTTTTAATACCGCAATCAGTTTCCTGTGGCACCTACTGTGGGGAAAATAGAAATGTTTTTGTAATAACATCCTTGAGGTAGTATTGGTTTTCATAGCTCGCATTTTTACCCTTGTCACGTCCATTAATTCAACAGATGCTTGTTAATAAATGTTCATAGCCTAGAGTGTATTTCGGAGGAGTTTATAAGCTATATTTAGCCGTCTTTCTTTCCACAATAAACTATAAACTTTGAAAGAAGTCAATGTTGTATTATGAGTGGTTCAAAACTGTCATGAAAAGTCTATGAAAAGTGAAATACTTGACAGCCAAGAATGTGTTCTGGATGCGTTGCTTGATCCATGTTTCTAGGGAAATTGAAGCCACTGACATAGATCAGTAGAGCTTCTATGAATATAGATTATCTATTGTCATTCATTTGGGAATGTACTGTCTAATTCAAGCCTGAGTGCATTTCATGCAGTTGAAACATCATTTATGCTGCTTGGATTTTAGTGAAAGCTGTACGATGTATAAGGCTTCCCATGAATGAAATGTGATAAAATGAGCATGGAAATGGAAAATAGTGAGTGCCCCAGACTATATAAATTGACATCCTAATGCCAAAGTTGCATGTATAAATGAATTACTATTATTATTAATATACAAATTACCAAATCAGGTGTCAAATTTAAATAGACTGACATTTTGACAATACAGCTTTCTCTTCTAGTGCTATTCCTCTTGACATTCTGCTTTTTTGGATTCACATTCAATATTTTCACATCTTGTAAACGTCAAGAAATTATTGTATTAGTATTTATATGAGTACAACATAGAAATAGTAACGGGAAGGTATGCTTTTTCATAAAGAGGTTAAAAAATGCCCATTGCATGAACTGAAATGCATTCAAAGCGTTATATATTATATTATATATTTGTTATGAAAGTAGGCTATAGATTTGGATAAAATCTGTGATTCTTTTAGTCTGATTTCATAAACTATACATAACTAAAGAAAACTTAAAAAAAAAACTTAAAAAAAAACCTCATAAGTTTAATTTACTGAAGGGTAGGTATTGTTTTAATAGCCAGGCAAGCCAATGTTAGCCCAATGCCTAGCTGAAGCAGGACAGATTGAAGTACCTTCTCTTTCACAGTTTTTTGGTCAAAATGAACAAAGTTTAGTGTACTTTTATTCAATAGGTCTAATACAAGAAGTGACAGATCTAACATATTAATTCATTTCTTACCTTAAAACATATCCCACTTCTGTCCTGAATCTTACAGCTGTAACTGGTGTCTGGAGCAAATAACATGAAAAGTGCTCCTCGTGAGACATCAAGACAACAAGGTGAAGTCAGAGGTCATGCACTGATTTTACTTATCACTAGAGGTACAAGGAGGTGTAGGGGTATTGCCATTGGGTGGCTCACACATGCTCCTCACCTTGTGGTGCCTGCTGCAGCTGCCCATCTTGCCCTGCACAGATTAGGACACTGTTGCCTGCAATCAGCTTCTACCAAAGAGGAAAAGCATCTTAAAAATGGAAAACAAATAAGGAAATTAATAATCAGAGGTTATTTTTTTTACATGAGAACTTTTGAGTCAACTCACAAGCAATTGCTGTTTAGTTTATTGAACCCTCACTGTCCAAAATCCTGCAGCTACTATAATTCTCTTGAACTAGTTTAACCTGAGATATATTTTGTCTTCCTAACTTTCTATCCCTTTTTAACGATTGTGCTAGAAAGGTTGTCTGTATTCTTTCACTGGTTACAGGGTATACAAGATTATCTTCTCCATACTTACATTAGGTAGGGGGTAGGGTAGGTTAGGTTGAGATTGCTTATATTGGTTAATGTTACATGTAACATATGGAGGGAAGAGTTGAATGTTTAGTTCTTACTACCCTTTTAATAATGTATAAACTAGCATCATTCCTCTGCACAGAGGATGGTAGAGAAAAGGGGACATGGACAGTCTGACCTCTGTCTGTTTATAAAATTAAAATCTAATTTGGGTCTCTTTGAAGTAGTCACTATCACCACTAGGAAAGTATTATGATGTCAGTTATCCTGATACTTTTACCTGTACTTGTATGCAAAACCATGCGCTTAGTTTTGCTAATGACAGTCTCTGTAGATCTGCATTTGTCTCATTGTTTGCTGACAAAAAGCTATCTGTTTTAAGGAATGCCAATTAAACCACTCAAATGAGTTTACATAATCTCTTCAGTATAGTTGTTATGAGCCTATTATCAAAGATGCATGAAACTCTAAAGGGAATCTATCAGCGACATTTTGTATAATCATATTTACATTTAAACACAGAGTTAAATATGGGAATTTTATTTTGTTTCATGTAAGCACCACTTTGCATAATATTATAGTCGTGCTGCCTGCTGGGTTCTTGGAAATTTATATACCTGAACATAGAATGTTACTCATATGGTATTATTTTACCAGTCTCAGCCATTATATTTTTTACCCCTCCTATAATACACAGTAAAGCTGTAGGCAGATGTGTTACGCTTAACTAAACAGGTAGTACTAATGTTTTTGAAGATATTTTCTGAAAAACAATAGCCATTACAAAATAATTTTACAAGGACAGCAGACGGCATAAATCCTAAGTGGCTGGGTGCCAGTGGAACAGAGCAATCCATGTAAAGGGAAAGGACTAACCTTGGACTGTCTTCAATGAGTTGAGAGTAGGAGGTGGAGTGGGTCCCCTACCTGGAGAAAGAACAAAGTGACCTGGGGAATACAGGTTTTATCTGGAGACTCCAGGTCAAACCTGGAGAGTTTCTCTATATCAGCTAAGATCTGAACATTGATCCGTCTCTGTGGCCACCTGCATTAGTAACTGACTGGACCAGAATATGATAATGAGGCACAGTTAGTCCTAAAGAAGTAGAATTGGTTGAGGAATATGTTGGATAACTTACAGATTGCTGCACATGCATGTCTAAGGACTTCCAAATGTATTGGAGCACCTATATTAGGGGGTAATCTGGCTCAATGTTGCCCCAATGTATGCCTCAAACCAGCCTGTGTGTCCCTTAATCAAAAGGATATGATTATTATTATCATGCAGGTTCAGCATTTTATAATTATTTTCAATCACTAATAGCTATGTTTTAATATTCGTAAAATTATTACCGTAATAATAAAGAACCAATGTCTGAATACAGCATTATACATTGAACCCATAAACTAATTTACAAACGCAATACTCCTTTCACCCAGGATTAAAGGTAAACACTCCAATGAAGAATCATTTTAAATATTTATTATGATAATTATTGTATGGTCTAAACAATATTGTAAAGCATATGGAGGGCACATTGCAGCAGTTGTGATTCACCCTGGAGAAAGGTAAATATCAGGTTAGAAAATTAATTGATTCAAATGTTCTGCCACCTTTCGTTCTTCTGGCACTGATCTTAGCTTCCATAAAAGTTCTCTCAATTTTATACAGAACCAAATACGGTCCAGAAGGAATTTGGTATAAAGTTGTGCCAGTGGAAAGGTTAAAAAAACATGGGAAAAAAACAAGAAAAGTAAGGAATACAACACCATTGAGCAGTTCCCAGTGAGAACTAGAAAAAAGACCAAGGTAACTGTATCTGATTGGTGTGAGCGCCAACAATCTTGGATATGGACAGTAACAAATAAAAACAATACTGATAAAAATATACAATGTATTATGTATGTACTGTATATTCCGGCGTATAAGACGACTGGGCGTATAAGATGACCCCCAACTTTTCCAGTTAAAAGTTTGGGCTATACTCGCCGTATAAGACTACCCCTCTACCCAGTATACAACAACCAGCCAATCACGGCAAGCGATGTACCTTACCGGTGATTGGCTGGTTATTATACAGACATATACATACATACATACACTGCCCTTACACACACACATATATATATATATATATATATATATATCTATATCTACACATACTAACAAAGCAAAAAAAAGGTTTTCAGCCTCATTTGGACTGGTATGCTAGATTTGCAAGCAAGTTTACACATTCATATTTTCTAAATATGTATTCTAGGGACGTTGTTTGTTTTTTGGAAAAATGCTGATATGCCTCCTACAGCCATATCTCCATCACTTTTTACTTTCTCTTATTCATCTCTCTCTTTCCCCTCTTCCCACCCCTCTTCATTCGTTAATTTTATTTATAAATCCTCTTTTGCATGCTGAAACCAATTACTGCTACAAGAAAGCTACTACACCCTCTTTTTACTCATTCTTGTTTCAGTTCCCCATACTACACTCTTTGATTATAAATGGGGCCCTCAAAGCCCACCATTCCTGCCAGGAACTATGTGTAAAAGTACCTCTAAAATGTGAGGCATTATGACCCGAAAAATTTTAGTATTGTTTTCTATCCTCTGAGAAAGCCTATGTGATGGAACGGTTCTTATGCAAACTTGAAATTCTTATGTAAAAGAATTGTTACACATACACTTCTGTATTGTTTTTTCACCTTTTTAATATATTGTTTTGCATATTTTCATCAGTATTAAATATTTATTGTTTTTATTTGCAACTGTCTATATCCAAGATTGCTTGCGCTTACACTAAACAAACACAAAATTGATCAATATGCAAACTATGGGTCATTTTAATAAATTAATTTAACCTGTAGTATTAATGTATTATCAGGACCCCTTAAAACATTGTCAAGCTTTTTAATTAATTTAATTTAAAAATAAAATGCTTCTCCCAGTCTATTATATCCAAGCCTAAAGTGTTTATCAGAGTGAAGAATCACACTTGAAAGGCTTAGTTTTATCCAAAGATAAATCTATAGCATACTTGTATAATGCATATATTATTGCTATAAGCAATGATCATTTATTTTACTTAGTAGCTGTAAAAAAAAAATGCAAAGTACGCTTTCTTTTGCCATGAATAGTTCTCTGTTGCCCTAATATGTACTAATAAAAAATATTTGAAAGTTCTTGATATTCCTTCAAAGAATTATTCGACTCAGTAGATGAACATGTCTTATTTATTCTTAAGTTAAGCAGAAAAGCTATTTCATTTCTGTAAATTATAGTACTTAGTGTGAAGCTGCTGACTACCGAGTACAAAGAAAATACAGCAATAAAGTATACAGCAGTGGTAAAAAAAACATTAAAATATCAAGGCAAAAGGGACCTTTCTGCATTATGAAAATAAACTAGAATATATTTTATTCAAAAATTAGCATAGCTCCCTCTCTCTAACCTTTTCTTACCCTCACACTTCTCCTTATTTTCCCCTCTCCAATCTACCATTCAGCTTGCACAGCTCCTCCACCTCCATCTTACCATGCGTGTATAGCGTATCACATAGCCTATCACATTTAATACAGTTGGCAGTTCAATAACACAAGGCCATGTAATAAGTGCTATGCAACCTCACTGGGTGCTAGGCACCCGTGGCACACGCTGTACTGTGTCCCTGCATGTGAGCAGCTCAGTGGTGGTTGTGAGCAGCTCAGGAAGGTCGTTTCCTCAGTGTCGTATTGTTCCAGGTTCAACAATAATCAAGTGGTAAACTAAATTAGAACTTAAAGCCAAAGGTAGAAAGTACATAGGGGTGGCATCAATAATTATTACTACCAGGCTTGAAATAGATTTGTAAAATACTATAAACTAATTGTTATCTGTAAATACAGTGGAAATGAATCATTACAAGACCAAATATATAGTTACACAATTGAGCTTTATTTCCCAAAAATAGGCTACTATAGCCTATTATTATACACATTATTATAAATGTAAAGAAATCTGTACTTTTGCATGGACTCAAGCAATAGCTCATCACTTGTGAGGTCATGTAACACAAGGTTACGTGACCCCCTACTTTAAAACTGAAAACAGAGAATTTTTGACAGTAGATTCTTAAACTCTGACTCACCATTTGTTGCTTCCTTTTCTGTCTCACGAGGTACCAGGCAAGTCCTGTGATGTTGCATTATATGACCCTGCACAGTCATGTTATGTGAAGTCACATGACCCAATATCATGCGTGTCACAGCATGATAAAGAAATTAGAATGATGAGCCATTACTGGAGTCCAAGTAACAGTAAATGGAAAAATAGCTGAGAGCCTTTGAAGATTATGAAACTGAAGAAAGTATTGGGCATCTCCAGAGTATGAATTATGTGCTGCCAAACAAAACACATGAAGCATAAGCCCCCTTACAAATACTTCATTTTTCCATGATCGTTTCTTTCATTTATTACATGTATTTAGGTATTAATCCCTAAAAAGATGATTCCTCAACATTTATGTCAAGCTGAAATCTTTTTTTGGGAGGGAATAAAGAGAAACTCACAATAACCTGGTTGCATAAGTGTGCACACCCTCTTATAACTGGGGCTGTGTTCAGAATTAACCAATCACATTCAGACTCATGTTAAATAGAATTCATTACACGTCTGCCATCATTTAAAGTGACTCTGATTAATCACAAATAAAGTTCAGCTGTTCTAGTAGGATTTACCTGACATTTGCTTAGTTGCAACTCAGCGCAAAATCCATGGTCTGCAGAGAGCTTCCAAAGCATCAGAGGGATCTCATTGTTGAAAGATATCAGTCAGGAGAAGGGTACAAAAGAATTTCCAAAGCATAAGATATACCATGGAACACAGTGAAGACGGTCATCATCAAGTGGAGACAATATGACACAACAGAGACATTACCAGGAACTGGATGTCCCTCCAAAAGTGATGAAAAGACGAGAAGAAAACTTGTCAGGGAGGCTTACAAGAGGCCTACTGCAACATTAAAGAATTTTTGGCAAGTACTAGCTGTGTGCTACATGTGACAACAATCTCCCGTATTCTTCTTATGAATGGGCTATGGGGTAGGGTAGCCCATAGCAACATTGCACATCACCCAAAGAACACCATACTCACAGTAAAGCATGGTGGTGGCAGCATCATGCATTGGGGCTGTTTTTCTTCAGCTGGAACCAGGGCTTAGTCACTGTGGAGGGACTTATGAACAGTTTCAAATATCAGGCAATTTTGGCACAAAACCTTCAGGTGTCCGCTAGGAAGCTGAAGATGAAATTCACCTTTGAGCACGACAACAACCCAAAGCACACATCCAAATCCACAAAAGCATGGCTTCACCAGAAGAAGATTAACGTATTAGTTTAGGGATGTGCACACTTATGCACCCAGGTTATTGTGAGGGTATTTTTCCCTTCAAAGATTTCAGCTTGTTTTGCAATTGAATTGTTCACGTTACAGGTCACATTAAAGGTGAAAAAATTTCTGACATGATTTATCTCTGTCTCATTCTTTAACATCACAAGAACCTGGCATTTAAACGGGGGGTGTAGACTTTTTATATCCACTGTATGTACATTCATAAATGCAAACACGTAAATACACCCACAGTCACTCATACATTTATGTTTATACACATTCTCTGCATACACATGCCACACATATATGCTGATTTGGGGTTGGTTTCAGTCAACTCATGCATAGGTAAATGTCCTCTATGAGAGTATAGGAGATGGTGCTAACGGGCACCTGTAAATGCATCATTCCAGCTTTTTAGACCCTACCCCTAAGAGCATCACCAACACTGCAGCTAAAATGCAGGTTACATAGCACAGCCTGTGTTATCCATTTTTTATTCTGGAAACCTACATAGAATGGTACTATGATTACCCTTACAAGGAGCTGTCCCTCCAGTTTTATGAATTTTCTAGGCAGTCTGGGACAACTGATCACATTCTTCACAATTATGTTGGTCTCCTTAGCTTCATATATATATTTCATATCATCACGCATGGGGAAAACAATGCCTGTGTGTTCCCAGTTGTAAAGCGTGTACTCTATATAAAGCATTGTCTGCTAAATGCTACATGTTATTATCACCCACGTGCCTCTTGATCTCATTTCACAATTACATTAGCAAGAGAATGGTACACCAGGCTAATTCTTCATTTCAGTAATATAAGAAGCCATGTTTCCTGCTGATCTAAAAATTGTTCTTTTTAAAAATATTTGAATTATCCTTTTTTGTGTTTCTGGAGAAAAAAAATTACCTTAGTGATTAACTGAAGAGCAATGGAGTGAGGCTATTTGGTCTTTAGAAATAATATGTACATTGACATCTCACTAGTTTAGCCCGACAGCCTAACTAAATTAAAACCAGATTCTTAAATATAGTAGAATTTTACAAATATTATCTACCACCTTCCTAGTAATAATAAGGAAACTAGTTAAAGAAAATCAATAGAAGAAAGCATGTTTTCCTGATGAATTCAATTCATTATATTTGTGTAGGACTATGCATGTAATTTTATACAGAAAAAAAGGCTGAAATACATTTCTTGCATTATAACTATTTGCAGTGATTTAAATTACCTTTACGGGGGTTTATCATATATTTTTCTCATTATCTTCAACAGAGTAGGCTGTGTGCAAGCCTCAGTTTATAGATTGCAATATTTTCGCATATATAACGGTAATGTGGCCAAATGAAAGAACTTTCAAATTTAACAGTAAAAATCATTATAGTTTTTTCCAAGGCTTGTTAAACCCGCTTGCTAAGGAGCTGTCCTTTCAGCATTATAAAGCAAAAACTAAGGGGGATGGGCAATTGGATATTGTGAAAAGCTGAGGGAGCTATCATGAATATTTAAAGAATCCGTCTCAATCAGAAGAAGATGACTAGAGAATGTGGTTTTAGTGCATTTATATACTGTAAATTACATTGGTAATTGCAGGACTAAATGAGCGACAGTGGCCTCAGATGACTGCTTTTATGCTGCAGTTTTTGTAACAAAAGGTCACTTGCTGCCTTGACTCATATTATTAATGGACACTCTTTTATGAACTTTTTATCTTATAATATTTCTTAGCAAAAATGTCATGTTTTTACTTTTTTGTTGACTTTGTGACAACAATGAACGGAAAGATTTATTTAAGGCTGGGTCTATATTAATGAATTTGCATATAAACAGGATTTTATTTTTGGGCACATATGTCTTCATCCTGGACAACAACCTGTTTCCCAAGAGGGGACCTTTCTACCTTCTGCATTCATTCAGGGCCGGCGCCACCTACAGGCAAAATAGGGGCCGGCCCTGAATGAATGTAGGCATCATTCATTAGAAGCGCAGCTCGTGGTCACTTGATGGAAGGCAGGCTTGTGGTCACTGTGGGGGTATAAGTGGGTGTGGTAAAAGAGGAGCGTTTGTGGGGGTGGAGCTAGGGGGCGGCAAAATTATGTTTTGCCTAGGGTGGCAAAAATCCTTGCACCGGCCTTACTTTCACTGTATTGCCAAAATGCATGCTACAGTATAATAAAGTACCAAATCATGGTAATTCACCGTAATGTGCAAATCAGATGATCAGAGGACAACTGGATATAATCTATATACTAGCAATTGCTGGGTACATTTCTTTTGTTAGATAAACATTAAAGCAAATTATTGACAAATTACTATCTAAATAAGGAGTAGTATAGTGACATATTTCATCTATCAGTATATACACAGGGCACATTTATTTTTGTCACGAATGAAATCTCCTAGTGGGATACAAAAACTACTGTTAACCAGCTTTTAAGACATATACAACCATTCCAAAACAGCCCAAATAATGCTCTCACTATTTTCAATTGATGTATTCATTAAAGCCAATTAATTTGTGATTTCCCATTAGCCAGGTCTATAAATTACAATTAGAATTAAACATGGCAATATAATTTGTCAACTAGAAACAGTGAAATTAATTTTTTGAATTTTAAATTTAATTTAAGATGAATTTTTTCCCCTAGGTTGCATAATGTAGTAAAAAACAGTAGTCTTACTATTGATGTATATATATATATATATATATATATAATAGGATAATCCATCACATATATACTTACAATTATGGACAAGCAGTTGGGGCAATAAGACCAATAAAAAGAAACCCCAACCAATAGTTTACATTTTAAATATTTGTATAATCTGATCTGCTTTGATTACAGCAGATTAATTAATTACTATATTTTTCATACTAAATGATAGGTCAAGTATATAAATATACGGTAGTAACTGAAGAAAGCAATTTCAGTCCTGAAAAAACAGTATTTATATTAGTATGGGTACATTAAGTAATAAAGAAAAGATTTGTGATTGAACAAACACATTGCAAAATTGATGAAATGTGTCCAAAACCATTGAAAACGAAAGGGATGAAAAGGAAACTATGACTTCTTATTTTGCTGCTTAATGTTCTAATTCTATGATGGTATCATTTCAGATAAGCATATAAAAGATTTCGCTCTGCATCTAATAGAGGATATTTTTTAATTGTGTTAAATGAAACCTGGAGATAAAATAGCTTATTTCATCATTCCTATAGCCTTTTCTTCACACCACTCACTGTACAATAATTAATAAATGCAACAGAATTACTTAGAGCTGGCGCACTTATCTCATTATGTAAAGAATTTTGTAAAGCATTTTCATTATTTAAATTGAGCAACTGTAATATTAGCTAGTGTTACGAATAGATAAAAAAGGGGATATGACTATGAGATTGTTGCCCACAAGTAAAACTCTGCTATACTCTTGGCCAAAAAGTACAACTTTTGAGTCTCAGAATCACGCCCTTTGCGCTAAAACATGTCAAAGCAATAATACAGATTGAACAAGTATATCCTCTTCAGACTACAACTCGTGGAGGGGTCTGTCAGTCACTCTGCTTTTTTCTTATTATGAAGGGACTAAATATTGCCATCTGTCCTTCTCAAGTGCATTACTCAGCACCACAATGTAGATGTAGTTAGAAGATTACACCTGATTGCTTTGTTTCATTATATAGTATGCTTGATGCACTGAAGGACTGAGAAGGACAAGTACAATAAACTCATCAAGTTGCTTTCAAGACAATCTTCCTTTTATTTCATATACCCCACATATTCTTTCTACAAGAACACCCTAGACTGGTTACTCCACCACTACATTATGATTGTACTTGGGTACCATAGACAAACGTCTCATGGTGCATTTTTTTCTTTACACGTGACACTTAGTGGCAGGGCTGCCACAAACACCACAAACCCTATGCTCACCCCTGACACTCCAACACCATATTCTGACACACAAACTCACAATAACATCATAAGCTGGCACCCACACACAGAGGCGTATCTACTGAAAATAGCGCCTATGGCAAGCACTGAAATTGCGCCCCTGTCCAAATATCTAAAACCCATTTACTAGCCCCTGCTGCCCATATATATATATAAATATTAGTCCCTGCTGCCGATAGCAGGTATAGATCAACACACAAACCCAGATCAATTGAAATTCACTTGTGATCTCAGCACTGAAGGTATATATCAAATAAACAGAATCAGACATACAGATCCTGTATTTGCAGGTATACAATAATATATGAAACGTAGCATCGCAGGTATAGATCAAATAAATACATGGAAACAGCATTGCAGGTATTAATCAACTGAATAAGACATATTAACCCTGTATTTGCAGGTACACATGAATAATGTAGGGAAACATAGCATAGCACATATGGATCTACAGAATAACACAAAAACCCAGCTTTGCAGGTAAAGATCAATTGGAATTCACATAAAAACACGGCATTAAAGGTATATTTAAAACCCCCTAAATTACAGGCATAGATCACAGGTTGCACACCCCAAAGCCAGCCCTGGCGTCCTCACTGCCAACATAGAACCAGACCAGCACCCAGATCACACACATAAGATTTGCAATCTTTGTCCCCAAATAACCCAGCACAAGTCAACTTTGTCCCCAAACAGCTCGGCTTGTGCCATCTTTGTCCCATATACACCCTGCCTGTGCCATCTTGGTCCCCAAGGCTCAAACCTCCTGCTAGTGCTATCTTTGTCTTTCCACAATTTTACATCTATGATACACAAACACTTTTACAGTCACTCACTAATTCACACTTTAATTCAGACAACTCATCCAAACATTAACTAATGCTCTCCCTCATTCAGACAATACATTCACATATTAACTCATGCTCTCCCTCATTCACTCAATACATTCACATATTAACTC
>VKOC01018448.1:0-13471 GCA_009364415.1 Spea multiplicata
CTGCACAGGACAAAACAAAGACATTTCACATTTCGTCTTTTTTGGTTTGACAAAAAAAGCAATCTATTAAATTAGACAGATTTATACATGAGATACACGCATCCTAGATATTTTATGCAGTCCCCAAGATAATTCTGAAATGATTTCACCCATGCAGTAATCGGTTTACCAGAAGACACTAATGTGACATGCACTCTGCACCGTTAAAGCATATATTTTCTAATATACATATATATATATAAATTTATTAATAAACTTTCTGACTTTATGCTGAGAAACTGTGCACATTTGGCAGTTGATGCGATGTATTAGCATATGATAAACATATTAGTCATGTGACAAAGGTCACAAGCAGCTAATGGGAACATGTATCACCAATTATTAACTCCCAGTTGGATTTGGGGCATATGCTGTTATTTGCTTTTGCGTGTAAAATGTTTTTCATTGGGTTGTGGTGCCAGATTAGGGCAAGAATAATATAGAAAAATTAGAAATGCCTCCACAGCAAACATCAATGCAAAAAAAGAATAATATGACAGAAATATAGCTAACGTATTTCACTACGTATACGAATATTTATATATATATATATTATGATAATATATTACCATCAAAAGTTTAGGGTTACTTAGAAATATCCTTGTTTATGAAAGAAAAGCTAATTTTGTCAAAATAAATAACATGAAATAGATCAGAAATACAGTTTAAACATTGCTAATGTTGTAAATGATGATTGTAACTAGAAGCAGATTTTTAATGGAATATCTTGATACAGAGTCCCTTTATCAGCAATCATCCCTCCTGCGTTCCAATGGCACGTTGCGTTCACTAATCCAAGTTTAGAAAGAAATTTAATTGTTTTCCATGAAAACAGCTTAGCGACCCAAAACATTTGAACGGTATCGTATGTCTTCAGCATCATAACAGAAACCTTTGCTCCATGATATTATTCTACATGACCTAGGGCAAATCCCAATAACCTCATGAAAGAAGGTTTTGGTTGGTCCTCCATACTGCATATGTAATGTGGGTTAACTCCTTAAAACTAACCAATTTAACTATAGCTCAGCAGGAGAGTTTGCACTTGGTAATGCATAGGGTTTTCAGGGGTCTGAACTGGGGATGATCAGCTCCTGAGTAAAGTAAGTGGATTCCCAGTCATGTAAGGTGAAATGTTGCACAAGTATTTTACCACACATACAGCTGCGTCCTTCCCCTTTCTAATAAAGTATACTCAGGGAGTGTCCGTGAACAATACCTAAGGGCTTTATTGATGCCTTCATAGAGCCCAGGAGTAATAGGATTAGTGTGCTCATTGGAAAACAAGATTTAATCTGTAGCTTGCAATGGTTGGGAGATATCACCCATTCTCATGTATTGATCTAGTTGTAATGGAGCTTCCAACAATTTGACGCATCCTTCTTGTTCCAGCAGCAGGGCAGCTCCACATTTCCCCCCACTGTCAGTAATGTTTGTATTACAGACTGGGACCTCTTACAAAGGTTTCCTTTCCTTTTTATTGTATCGTCTTGTGATACAGTAAAATAAGGCAGCAAAAACATCTAAAGCGGCAGCGCCTAGGAGTAGTGCCTAGTCCACCAAGTAAAAAAACCTGACCATAATTTCCAACGCTTGGTAAAACACGAAAATATAAAATGTAAAAATAGCTACAAATTATACCCATGTATTTTTTTTTTAACATTTGTAACCGTTTTGCGTTATGATCCTGAGTGAACAAAGTATTAAATACACTGTTCCAGCTAAAATTAGTTTGGTGCGCTATGGTCAAACAGGAGTGTACAAGCAATATTCTGGTTCTGCTTAAATAGGTTAAAGTAGCAGAGTATACAATTAAGAGGTAACATTAATCCAGAGAAGACTTTGTATATACAGATGGAGAACAAAGAATGCCTGGTCATAACAGTCTTTAGATGATACTCGGATAAAAACCTGTCCATTATCTCAATTATTATTGTCCAATATTTTAAGAACAAATACTTTGTTTTTCATTTTTAAATTGGATGTAGAAAACCAAACATACCTGTAGCATATTTTATTATGTGCAATCGTAATATACCCAAGCGTTAAACCAAATGTTTTTAGAATGTGTATAGCAAATTTGCAATGCTTTCACACACAAGTCACAATTAATGTAGACAATATCAGGTAACACTTTGTGAGGTTCTTGGAGTTCACATGCTTTAGCATTCTTTGACACATCACTTCAACACAGCTAACTTTATTTTCTATGAATGTACAAAAATTTAGTAAAAATTAACATTAGGGTTAAGTGCCTTAATATCGCACAGCATACATATAGCCTACTCATTCTTCTTGGTTGATTATTTTATACTTATCACCCATGTGAAAAAGTAATTGCCCCCTAAACCTAATAATTTGTTGCGTCACCCTTGGCAGCAACAACTGCAATCAAACCGTTGTGACAACTGGCAGCCACACTGAAGGAATTTTGGCTCACTTTTCTTGGAAAAATTGTTTTAATTCAACCACTTTGGAGGGTTTTCCAGCATGAACTCCGTTTCTAAGGTCATGCAACAGTGTCTCAATCAACTTCTATCAGAACTTTGACTAGGCTACTCCAAAACCTTAATTTTGTCTCTTTTCAGCCATTCAGGGTTCGACTTGCTTCTGTGCTTTGACTCATTGTCTTGCTGCATAACCCTACTGCGCTTGATCCCTAAGGATCTTCTGGTAGAGAGCTGATTTCATGGTCCATTAATTATGGCAAGTCGCCCAGGTCCTAAAGCAGCAAAGGAGCCCCTGACCATCACACTACCACCACTGTGTTTGACTGTTGGTATGATGTACTTATTGTGGAATGCTGTGTTTTCCCAAGATGTAAGAGGACCCATGTCCTCCAAAACATTCCACTTTTGACCCATCAGACCACAGAATATTATCCCAAACGTCTTGGCGGTCCTCAAAATGTTTTTTGGCCAATGTGAGAGAAGCCTTTTTTTCATTTTGCTCAGCAGTGGTTTTTGGCTTGCAACTCTCCCATGGATACCATTTTGGCATAGTCTCTTGACCTTAACTGAGTGAGGACTGCAGTTGTTTAGTCAGTAAAATTGAATCTTTATATTTTTTATATTTTGTGTCTGCTTTGTTTTATTTTCATCTTTTTCTAAATAATCTGATATAGTGGCTGCCAATAACCTCATCAAGTAAACAGTGCTTTTTTGTCATTATTATGTGATTAAATGGTAAGTGAATAAGGATGTAACTGGGGGGGCAATTAATATTATTTGTGTTGATTTAACTGGAGCTAATTTAATATGACCCTTTCTGTTCATCTAGGCAATTATTATTTTGAAAAAAAAATCAAATGAGGTTATTGGTTATGTGATACAACACATATATTTTTTTTTTCTTTGTGGTTGGTTAAGTTGTTAAGTGTAGTGAATTTCATGTGTTTTCACAAAGCTAGAGAGTGCATGTTATAAGCAAATGCTACCAATTAATAATGCAATTCTACATGTTTTACTATGGATTTGCTGTGCCAATAAGAGTGACTACACTATTAAGGAGACTAAACAACTGTATAATTATTATAATTCTTGTGAGAAATAATATTCTATAAAATATTATCAAATATTAGATCTGCCTTTGTGTTTGTGCATGTAGATGTAGCGAAATAACTGGACTTTAAGTGGTTTGATGATGTGTGTAGAGGTCACAAGCTGGAGGGTATAGCTGTTTGTGAAATACAAGACAGATGAATAATGTTCAGTGAATAGTCAATGTTTATGACTGTGCAGGAATGCTTCCTTCATACAGAACAGCCCTGGTCACTGACTCCAGAAAGAAGCGATATTATACCAGATCACATTCTGCACGCTGTTTCAGATGATGTCATTGTGTTTCTCAGTAAGACAGACTGTGCTTCGTCCAATTTCAATGCAGATTTGATTGAAACTATAAAATGCAAAAGGGGAGAACTGTTGGGGCTAAAAGCCATAGTCTAGAAAATTGATGTGACATTACTGTGAGGATATTTAAGCTTGTATGGATCAAAAATGGTGAAGAAAAAGATTTTTGTTTCTATAATGCTTATAGTTAATACATATACTGTATCTACATATACTGTATCTGACAACTCAAGAAAACAAATTACTGGTTAGTGGACACTGTGGTGCAACAAGTCCTCATTAAAATTATTCAAAAGAATTCTAAGAACAGCAAACACAAAATGAAACAATTGAAAATTGCCAAAATCTAGTAATCTCATAAAGATAAAATACCAATTTCTAGTTTATTTGGGCACATTGCATATCGATTCATCTCTTATTGCTGTATGAAAAACAAACGAGTGCTATTATGGCACTTGCAGCACAAACATGGTCTTGCTAATTATTGTTCTGTCCCTTGATAAATTGCAAGCACAATAAAGCGAGATTAGTGATGGTTCTAATCTAGTTTTTCTGTGATTTTCCCTAAGGTTTTGTGTGCTCAGATGTAGCATGGCTTATAAGCCCCAGGAATAAAACTATTTATTTATTTGCCATTTTAAATTACAAATTACAAAGCAATCATGGCTCAACCTTCAGCTCACAAAGTGGTAAAGGAAGACAAAAAATGTTGTCGTTGGGTGTACTGTAGCTGTAAAATTCCATTGATTTTGCCCGGTACCGAGCATCAGACAATGAAGATTAAATGATAATTTGACATATTTCTACAATCCTGGAACATTTACTGTTTGTGTCTCTGTATATAGCAATGCAACAGGAGATGGCCCCCCAATATTACACACACATGCACTGTGACCTGCGGCAAGTATCCTTTTTGCCCTCATGAACTCATGAGGTTCTGGTTTTATGATAAAATTATGTGGAAAATTACCATGGTAGCGCTATGTAAGTTAAAAATGGGCTATACTGTACATGTGACCAGAGGCACAGAAACATAAGGGTTATCAACTTCAAAGTGATGATATTAACAGTTGATATAAAATAGTAAATAATAATAATGACTTGCCCTACTATATATGAGTTTTATACCCCATTACAATATCAGAGTAAAACTATAACCTAAAAACACACGTTTCTTGCATTCATGATCCTTCTATACATAATATGAATATAGCATACCTCCTAACAGTCATGGTTTTGGTGGGATAGACTTGATTTTACAAAAAACGCATTACAGTTGGGTGAAGAGCCACTTGGGACACACTGTCTAATATCCTGTGTGATAATAGAAATAGTTTAAATAGTGTAAATCAGCAGGTAACATGCAGAAATGCAATGCATGATGTTCTAAGACATCACTTGAAGTTTTAAGGCATGTGTATTCACGATGGCATAGAACATGAATGGTGGGAGAGGTTATGATGAACTGCAAGGGAAACTGTGGCAGTGGTCTAAAACCTTTAAATCAGATTTGCCCCTTGCCAGCTCACATGATTGACATTGAATCATACCCCAAAGACTGACCACTACCTCTTCCTCTACACCTACTGACAAGCATCAGAGGAAGAGATCTTTGTCGATTGTGAGACAGAACTACGGCAAAAGAAATGCTGCCAGAGTGTGCAAGGGAATGTCCCAGGTGTCAGCTCCATCTCCTGCACCCTCTGTACTTACACAGCCTGATAAAGAGGAGGCTCCATCATACAATCCAAGCAACAAGAGCTGTAGGAGGTTAGAACAGAAAAGGAAGCAAAGACAGACAGAAAGGAAGGTATTACGGAAAGAAGAGAAGGACTTACAGATAAAAAAGAAACATGCCCGGAGAGGTGAAGAGGGTCAACTAATGGATTGGATTCTGTCAAATAGGATAACAATATGTTTTGTTAATTTTTGTACGGAATCCGTCAAATGTCGCGGCTTAATTTCGTTCATTTATTTTTTTCCAAGGGATTTTAGAATTTGATGGAAAAAATGCAGGAACCCTCTGTAGTACAGTAGCTACAATATTCCAAAAATTCTACATGGTATACTCTAATAATGAAAAGTATTATAAATAATAATAAAAAATGATGAAAATTCCATTAACTGCATTTTTATTTTAACCCAATCCACTGGTAACATAAGAATTTATGTTGATGATCCACTATTATTTTGAAATGTTTCTGATCGTCTTAAAGAAAAAATTACACAAAAAGCTTTAACTTATAGATTTCCATCAGTGACAATCATGACCTAATTTGGGATTGAACCTATATCGCTGTGTAGTTGGGACACTTGTTAGGATATTAACACATATGTACCTTTGGTCCAAATCAGGACATGGTATTATATGTCTTGCTATCATAAAGAGTCATTTTACATGTAGTAGGGCAATTGAATTAAGATTTGAACGACCTGTCGTTATGTGGCTACCATTTCCACTGTTTGTATTTTGTCATATATTATTAATAGTGGTTTTGGGACTGCATTTCTTGGGATGATTCATCATAACCTGTGAAATAATGAGGTGTGGTCAGAATTATGACTAATGAACAGTCAGACTACCATAATTTAGAGCTATCCCATATGTCATTTATTTAAAAAATTTAGGTGGGCGATGCTGTAATTTTGAGCCTGGCCTTGTAATATTACCCCATCCCATTTTCCCCAGCCTAAAGCCAAATGGCTTCCCATGGCACCCATAACAGATGCACAGACTAACACACATGTATGTTAACACACACTTACTCTAACACACAACTGAACACCATACACTAATGTAGAACCTCACACACACACACTAATACACAATCCCACTCTAACTACCTTTCTCAATCCTCCTTCCACTCCCATGCTCTGCACTTTCTCTCTGTCAATTAACGTCTTGCATTTTATTGTATTTCAAATATTGTTAGGCTGTTTGTGGACCATCTTCATCCCACAAACTTGCAGAAAAAGAAATCCAAGCCTCAAGAATGGCTAGTAGCCAAATAACAAGCACTGACAGGGCATCTGGGTCTAAGTACTGCATCTGCCTAAAGCCATTCCTGTATAAGACGCACCTTAATTTTGGGGCCCGAAATTAAAAAAATATATATTACATAAAGTTATTGTACCGCGTCTGTGTCCGGCAACCCGACGTGGCAACTTAACGGGGGGCCCGCTACCCGTGGGCACCGGGTCTGGCACTACGTCTTCTGTATGCTCCACTGTCCGTCCGGCGTCTGCTAGGTGTGCGCACCCTGTTGCAACTTTATTGTTCCCCGAACACTGTTCGCGGGAACGTGATTCTGTGTCATCACGCTCGAGGGTGGGGCTTCCCCCGATCGGCAAGTGTAAAACCGATCTTATTGTGCTTACCTGCTACATACTAAGTGCGTGTTTCCTATTGATATCCCGTGTACCTACCTGGCTTCCCTCTGACTTCGCTCCTGCCTGACCCTTATCTACTAAACGGCTCGTGTACCATACCTCGGCTTATGACCTGATTCTGATTCTGTCTGACCCCATCTCTGCCCCTTAAACTGTCTGCCTGTGCCACCTTTGCCACTGAAACAGCCTGCCACTGCCACCTCTGCCCCTGAAACAGGCTGTCTGTGCCACAGGCTGCCTGTGCTCAATCACTCATTCATTTATTCATTCACCCATTCACTCTCCCGCACCCCCTTACCTCATGTCAGGCCGCATAGATATATGCAAAGCCCCAGTGCTGCTCGGCCAGTCCTGGACCTGACACACAGCTGTATAGTACTGCTTTTATATTGCAAACCCACGAAAAGCCTTTACAGAAAAATATTTTTCTAATTAACATATACAGGTGTAACATATTCAAGACAGCAATACATAAGAAAGCCATTCTTAATCTTCGGTAAGCCAAACTGTGTTCTAGACTCCTGACACTGCAAAGACAACTAGAACAGAAGGCGATTCTTGTTTTCTGCCAAGCATCGAATAATTGCAACTGTTGAGTCATGTGAACTGGTGGGACGGAAGGAAAACTAATCATGGTTGAGTGAGGAAGACATGGAGGCAGCACTAATAGAAAATACGTAGGAGGCAATAGTACATGAAAGTCCTCATGAAGCAAAGCTTTTTCTAAAATTTAATGTAACTTGTTTCATTTCATGCTTGGTTTGCTGCCTAATTATTTTTCAGGAAGTCTTTGTGTGAACCTTACAAAAAATGCATCCTGATGATGAATTAGGTATTGATGTCAGTGGTAGGATTACAGTCAAATGGCAGGCATCCATATGTGGTTCATTTAATATGATGTCAGGGAGACTAAAAGAGACTTTTAAACAAATCTAACTCTCCCCCTTCCCTGATTTTCCTTCACTTTGCTTTACTTGTCAAATGCCAGGGAAGTGGACGTCCACACCCTCTTGCCAATAATAAGGTTAAACGTGCATTTGAGTTGCGGTCGTTGTATATTGTTATATCATGGGGTGGCGGATCAATCTTGCTATCACCAGTGCCCATTGTAATGGTCGGTTGCCCATCCATGTTCCAATTTCACTGGAATCTACAGTGAAATTAAGCAGGTAAAACTTCAACTCTGCAAACTCTTCCCAAAGTCTCTACAATCATTTTATAAAGTTTTTTCTTTTCTTTTACCTCCAAGACCTTTTTTAGGATCAAGTTAAGTGGGCATAGAAAGAAAAGACCAAATCATTGGAACATTTTGATTCACTGATTAATCATCTTAGTTCCTATGGAAGTGGTAGTTTTTAGGTTTTTCACACATGGCTTCTCCATTTTGGCTTTATTTTTGTTGAATAAATCATGACACGGTGTCAAAAATGTATCATCTGTTCATCTGAGGTTTTATTTACCTAATTTTTAGACCTACTAAGGAACACATGATTGTTATTATGTCCTGATATGTAAAACCATAGAATTCTAAGAGGGTGTGCTTTCTTTTTTAACACATCTGTATGTGTGTATATATAGATATTAGTCCGCTAAATCCTGAGGGACACACTTCTGGGCTAGCAATATGTATTTGCTATTTTAATACATTGTTCTTCTTTTTTTGGACATGTATTAGTGCATAGCAATTTAAAGAAACAAAACCCCATTAAAGTTATATTACAAACATATACAGTACATAAGGTACTAAACTTTGTGGAAAAATTCTTTAGAACAGTATCTTCACATTTGTATGGAAATCTCTTGAAGATTTATCTTCCTGTTTTGTAGCTAACGCCTAAAGAATACAAGCAACATTGAGGCTGTGATATCATTACCAGTGCACAATGGAAGCACACGGGTTACCATGGTTACAGAGGTAGCTCATTGGTTCCAATATTATCAAGATGGATTGAAACTCTTCCATTGTCTACAACCTGTGAAATCAATGCAAGCAGTAAAATAAGGTCACCGTTCTCTGATGATAGGAAATTACCATTCTTAGGCAATTTTAAATATACATTTTGTTTTTAAATAGGGTGGTAATGGATGCACGTGCTGCATTGGTTGTTTCAGAATGCTAGAAATCCATAGTCTACAAACCCCTCTTAACCTTTTGAAGGATGCATAGCACATATGATAATTATTGGGGTTCTTGGAATAGTACACCCTTACATAAAATAGGATTTAATATGTGTGTGTTGTAAAAAATTGATTTTTCTTAATGCTGATGAAATGTTTGTAGATTGTGAGAAAATTCAGCGCACTTAATGCAAATACGTATTGACTAATTTAAAGATGAACTGCTATATATGACAATATGAATCAACAGAGCATTAATAATTGTTATGTTGATTTTTTTAATGTTAAGTTGTTATGTGAAAATTATTTAATAAGATATTTCAACCAAATTGTAGGACTCAATAGCAGAACACCCAGAAATGCTAATCATCTGAACCTGTCCCTTTTTTTGAATTATCAACTAGTTATAAGATATAAGACATGTCTAGTGCATACTGGGAAATATTTTAAGCATTTAAAAAATCCTGAAAACAGGATCATCTAAAATACAGAACACTGTATAATTTATAATATGTTCCAGGAAAGTCCATTGGATGTCTAACATTAGTCTGCTTAAATTTTAAACTTTGAGAAATCCACTGGATTCGTCATGCCCTGTGGATCTTTTTACAAAATATTTTTTTTCTTCTTATAAATCAGGTTCTTTGTTTTTCTTTTTTTCACAGCCCTCTCACGTGTTAGTGAAGCAAAAAGCCACCTGTTCTTTGTGGCATATTACCAAATCTGAGGCAGGAAGCCAAGCTTGAATACATCCATTTGTTTCTATTGCTGTATTTTACACAGCAGCTGAAAGAATGGGTTTTTGCTTTCCTTTCACTCCCTACTAGGTAAAATGGGAATGCTCTGTCACCACAAGTAACAAATACATTAAAGCAAGCAAGACAACACAGTAGGTGGTCACTGTATGCACACAATCTAACATTGAATAGCCATGCATCTACGCTTGTGTTCTAGTAAAACAAGATTGTGAGATTTTACAAGGAAGAACTGCTCCAGTTGATTTATGTAATAAATATTTGTGTACAATATTAGAGAATTTTTTTAAACTTTTGGTAAGTGCACTGTAAGCCTACATTACAAATTCAGGGCCATCGGCTGGATGTTCCATCAGGTTTTTATGAGCATTGTGGAAAGCAAACTGGGTTATACGTCTAGCTTCTACCTTGTTGCTTAGGCGGCTCATTTGTTCCTGTCTATACTTCAACAACTTTTCTTAATTTTTTTTAGGTGATGACAGGTATCCTTGTTGTTTGCATAGAAGTACCTGGCATTTAAACTGCTGATCAATTCAAAAGAGATTTTTCTTCTAAAAGTACATACTTTGTAATTATTATTTACATATGCATACTGATGTACAATTACTGGTAGTTGAAGGCAGGAACCCAAAAGGGTAACTGGCCTCCCTCACCAGAAAATGAATGTTCAGCTGATCCACTGAGGCCATTGTCAGCGTCAAAAAACTGCCAGGAAAGAATAATATTCTCAAATAAAAAATAATTGTCACGTGCGGTCAGTGCAATAAAATGACCAGCCTAAGTAGCTGGGGCTAATGACAGATAAAAATATAGCTCCAGAAATGGTCCGAATGTGCACACTTTTCAATGTACCGAAAACAAAAAGAATGTTCTGTGTACCCCAAAAATGTTCTGTGTGCCACCCATTGTGGCAGTCGCCCATATCATGGACTTTGTCTGAGGGCTTTGTGACCCCTCAGGACATCTGGCAATCCCAGCCTTAAGGGAAAAGAGAATCAAGCCTTCTCTATCTCACGGGGACTCACTTGGTCTTAGTCAAAAGGACAATGACTCCTGCATGCAGATCAGTGATTCTTTAGTTATTGGGGTTCTTCTGTCTCATAAATCTCCTCCCTCAGGTTCCTGTAGTGAAACTAGGAGCCTACTGCTTTTTGCACGTGCTCAGTAGATATCTGATAATTTTCTAGATTGCATGTGATTGGCTGTTGCTTCAGTGACTTCAGCTGTACTGCTTCTGAGTATATGCAAGCAAATTACATATGAATGCTTCTACTTTCCATAGAGGCAGCCAGGGGAGGAAACAAACAGGACAGAATTCTTTAAATGCAATAACATGCATTAACAATTAAAATACTATCTTGGGGACTAGGCTGTTCCTTTAGTTGCCAAAAGACAGAAGTCAGAATATTTACAAAATATTTTTGTGTGAAGAAGCTTATCTGTTTAATACTTGGTATGTTTTCTCTTTGCTTTACAGTCCTTCTGATGGATTGTGATGGATATGTGACACTAAATATAAGATTATTTTCCTGCTTGAGCACCACTTCATTTTCAATGCGTTTATCTGGTTTATATTTGTACAATGTTTTTCTTCTTCGTAGGATTTATTCTCTACATTGGGATGGTTCTGTGAGGCTGGTTGTTACTTGATCTGTCCCTTGAACATAAACCTTGTGTAAAAGCTATTATTAAAAACACATTCATGTCCCATCTTATAAAAATGTTTAGTATTGCCTCTCACTCCTATCGCATTTTAGGTGGTAACTGATATTATCCCTGGCTTAACTGAGAATGTTTGTAGTTTCCAAAGTTATTTCAGCCATAAATCCATAAAAGCTTTTTACTTTGCATTAAAATATGTCATGGGAACCACAGATTTTTAGAACAATATAGCTGAGTCATGACAACTTATTTGGGAGATAATAATTTTATTATTTACCAGAATTTTACATGTTCTTTATTTTTTAATACCGTAAAACAGCTGGTGCACCTGCCAGTCGGTTATTGCACTGTGATTTATCAATGCCCTTACGTTTATTAAATCATACTATAACTTGATATTCCTTTATTTTATCTACCTCAGTGAATTTCCAACAGGCTACATTTTATTTAATTGTGCTTTGTTTCCAGTCCATACATCTGATGGACAAAAAAGGGGATATTCATAAAAATGTAAATATTAATACTGCATATTATTTTTCTTTTTATGGTACATTGTACTCTACTGTGTATATATAATTGTAACTTTTGCTTTTTGATGTAATCTATGAAAGCAGAATTTGGTGCATTTACATATTACAATCACAGAACATATATTGTACCCTTATCTGCCAGTGTGCGAGTGGACAGGAGAGCTACACTGTTTGTCCACTGCAAATATAATTATACTGTCCGCGTCGGACATTTTTACTGATGCATTATATACGGCTGAATGATAATAAAGGTGCTATGATTTATTCTAGTGTGTGTATATAATAATTTCTAAGCGATCCTTAAGCATAGTGTTATATACCACCATAGTGTTTATTCAGTAACTGGAAAAGTGCTCTGTATAAAAAAAAATAATTATCACTATACTGTATATACATCACATAGACTCCAGTGTCCTAGTAAATATGCAATACATGTCCATTATCGTATATGCTGTGTGAAAATGATGTATTCTGCATTTGCATTAAAAAACTAAACTTTTCTTTTTATAAAATACCCAAATCTCTTTTTCTCCTCCGTTCTTTTGTTTGTGAATTGCATGCGTGCTATGATACCCTTGCGGTGTGCTGATTCCAGGGAATATATGATTTTAATATGCTTGTTCAATTTGAAATGCAATTGTAATCCATCGGAGGAAAGACTGTGCTTTATGTCCCAGACACAATTTTGTTGCCATAACAACTTGGGGCATGTTTTATCACATTGACACACCACGTATGCAATGTGATGTACAGCGGTCTTTCTGGAAAGCTAAAAATATTCTACTGTTTAACCTGCAAATTGGTTCTTAATTCTGCATTGAATCCTTCACACTTCTGATTAGGTATTGCATAGCTGATGCTATTTTTGCTTTATTTTTCTTAAGCGTGCGTAATTATATTCAGAACTTTCCAAGGTAATACTTAAACTGAATGTTCATTCATAGATTCGCTGATGGGCCTTTATTAAAGTTAAAACAGAAAATTGGGGTTCTATTAAATATGAATGGAACTATGCTATTCTTTAAGACAGGGAAAAACAACGCTCCGGAAGGTCTTTTCTGTGTCGGAGTCTGGCTGTTATCTGGATTCATTAGAATGACGGACCAAAAAAATCTTTATGCAGTTT
>VKOC01018449.1:0-12162 GCA_009364415.1 Spea multiplicata
GTGAATGGTTAATGGGTTTGTTTAATAAAGACATGAAAGATTATCACTCCTTGCCTGTTATTAGCATAAGCACATTGTGTCTGTCTATACTAAGATATAGATCAGATCACATTTTATGAACAATTAATGCAGGAAACCAGGTAATTCCAAAGGGTTCCTTTATTGTATGTAGCAAAATACTAGTTAGATTTAACAATATATTATGTAGGGCCTACGTGTCCCTTCACATGGATTTGCCCTTCATAGGATGAAATGCTTCAGATCACTGTTTCACAATTGAATCCTGAAGGATCAGACTGAACCGCATAATTTGTCCACCTAATTTGAGATTGTAGTAAAATTCTAAGGCCCAGGGTAAAACTCACAGCTATTCACAGCTTCTGGATGTAGCAAACATCTTGCATGCTATAAATTAGTATTAGCTGAATGGAACACTTTTTCAAATGGTACCCAGCCTATAATGGAGTGACAGATTTCCACTCATATAATGGTTACAAATTATAAAAAATTACCCTCCTATTGGGCTATAATCTCTATCAAGGCTGAGAGTACTCTTTACATGTTGTACCATTTATTAAATAATTATTTGCCCTTTCCTAGACATGTTTTTTCCTACTTAACTTGTTACTTATTAGACGTGATTAATTAACTAAGTTTTAAAAGTACCAGCATCATCACATATTACTTTTCTAGAAATTGATTATCTAATTATGCCCAAACAGGTTTAAAGCAAGCAGATGAGCTGATGTAAACACCTCCCTCCATTCTATTAAATAATGTCTGTCTCTGCTTACTCGTTAATGTCAATATACCTTGCTACCACAGCTAGGAGTTGTATAATGAATGAGAAACACATTGCCATTGCATAAACATGCATCACCTTTTCTCATAATCACAAGCATCATGTGGAGAGATGGAAAGAGATACAGAATATTTTTGCATTTCTTTATTTATTTTTAGTTTTTGTTTTGTTTTGTTGATGTTCTGTTTGCTAGAAATCCTAGGGATAAGGTTACATTTACACTGTGCACAGCTTCTCTCTAGGTCAGTATTTTCACAGCCAGTAAGGGGTGAGCTAGCAGGGAACTGTTTTTATTCACTAATATCCCAAGAACTTCCCCAGCAAATGCATACTGCAGTAAGAAAACAATAATGGAATGACTTACATCAAAACCAGCATTACAGATAGAATTAGATCTATCTAATGGATTCTACACCCAGAGAGAATACACTTTTGTGTCTATGTGTCGACCGATATGTTGTAGGCCACCTTATGCTGTAGGAAATAAGTCATAAGACTATATATAGGTGTCCTCTGATCTACAGTACTCCTACACAGCTTTTACTGGTTCATTGATTGATGCTATTTTGAAGGCCAAGGGTGAATACACCGATTTATTAGATTTCTATTTTTCTTCTGTTAACTCATTTGCGTTTTGTTAAACGATAAAAAAGAAACTATTAATATGTCTATTTTTTAAAGCATTCTTACTTTACAACACACCTGCCTAAAGTCCCTAAAGAGGGTTAGCACTCTAGATAGAGCTCTCTCTTCCTATAGGAAGGAAGACAGGAAGGGGGCATTGTGGTTGGCCTAGCTGTACATTGCAGTAGGACCATCCCAAAATACACTTAAAGGGACAGAATCTGGCCAGAGAGTGGCAGTGACCAAATATTACTCCTCTGCATGTAGACTAAACAGACTGACCCAGAAAAACCATGAATTACTACACTCTCAATGAAATCTTGAAATGTTTGGGGTATCAATCTATTTTATTAGAGTTGTGTTACAGTAGGTAGTATATTTGTTGCCATAATTATGCATTGTAACAGATTAGATGTCTTAGGGGGGAAATGACTCACACGTCACCTCACATCCCACCCACGTTCCTTCCCACATTTGAAACTCGTGTTGGTCAATGGATCTGTAGATTGTTTGCTGAAACCCAAGTCTTCATTTGCAAGATGGCTGTGTACATATGCAAGTTGGACTTACTGCACCAAGCTTGTGCTTTCTGCCATAGAATGCTCTTGCTGTTTAGTGAGTACACCTCATTATCTGATATTTCTTTGATCTTCATACTTACTGTTACACTCTAGATGCAAATCACAAGTAATGGATCACAAAAAAATGAGGTGTGTGAATACCAGGTTGCCCTGATTATCCTTTTAATTTCTCACCTATTTGGAAATCAATGCAGTACATTCTGCCATTCTTCTTCTTTGGAAGTAAACACTGAAAACTTTGTCCTCTTGACAAATAAATATACACAAGTGCGTTTAAGGACTTGAAATCTGTTTGCAGTAGTAATGGCTGTAATGTTTCTGAGCTCAACAACAATACTCAGCCCCAATTGCTCTCTTGAACAGACATTCAATTACGTAGATAAATTAGCACACAAAATAGACTCTCGTCATAATAGCAAGACAATGTGAGAAAATAAAAATAAGCAAAATCAAATGCTCATTATATTCACTTATACGAAAGAAAACATCCAAAATTGTGATTTACAATTTACAATAGAGTCGTTTTATGTTACAAGTAAGCATTACCTGACAGGTAATTCTGGTCATTTTTCAAGGACATTGATAGAGTTTTCATCCAAACCATCCATTGTGTTGAGGTTCTAGTTATATTCTTTTTAAATGTGCAAAGATATTTTGTGATCCGCAGCTTTACCCCAAAGTTAGCTCCAATCACAATGTGAACATGAAATCACAGGTGCACAATACACAAACTGTGTACAAGCCAGTGAGTGTTATAGGCAACATGGGAAGGTCTTTTTGTAAAAAATGTGACTGCATGTGTGTTGGCAAAAGCTCAAATTCACTAAAGCCAACTTGCATTTGCACTTATGAAGTTAATATGAGAAACCTTGGAACTTGCGGGATGTGACATCAGTGAGCGATCACGCCAATGTTGCGGGACACACAGTATTTTTAATAGAGAAGTGGGTGGGGAGTGTGATGTGGCACAATGCCACTCCAGCGTCCCAGAGTTTCCTATTAATGACCTGGAGAAGCAGCACTTCAACCAGAGGCTCCTAGGTATGAATATGAGTTAAAAATGTAAGCCCTCCCAATATCAACATGTATAAGGCATGTGAGTTTGTAGCGGTAACCGTTCTCTTGTGTACCTTGCACGTATTTGTGTGTTCCTTTAGAGTAGTTTTCTTTTTTGGTTCTATGCATGTTTTGAAGATATTTTCTTAATCATGGCTACTGTATTGTATTATGCTCTGTGTTGCATATACTTCAATTGCTCTTGTCTTTCCTAATTAGTAATACAGATATTTTTATAATTTGTAAGATATTATTTTAATCTGTTCATCTGTTGCCACTGTACTGATACTTGTAATGATTTTAATAAACAATTATTTTTATTTTTTTATGTATTTATTGCCCCCCCCCACATGACACTCTTAATTTCAAATCAAGGCATCATCAATATGATAATGAAAAAGGGGAAAACAATGCACATGCAAAAGACATTGCAAAATGATTACCTTTTAAATTAAAATATCTTTAGATTTATTGTTATCCTTTATTTATAATGTTCCATCATATTTTGTGGTTCTGTACTATGGGTGTAAGGTATTGTAATTTTAATTAATCTTCTCACTTGGTTTCTGATCGGATCATAACCTGCACTACAAGATTGTTGGATTTTTTGTTATTTTCCATTCTTGTTTTATATAGCCATGTGTAATAGTTTTAGTGGTTTTACCAGATAATCCCGCTAAAAAAGAAAATTTAGGTTACATGACTCTAGAATTCTAGCACTTCATGCATGATGTACTATGCCCGTACCGAGATGTAAACCGGACCAGTGTGTGGTACTAGTCTCTCCCTACTTTCCTTATCCTGTATGGTGTGTTGGTGATGTTGGGATTAGATCACCATTAACCAAAAAACATAACAAGTATTTAATATTTCATGAGGAACCATTCAGCTTACCTATTTTACCTCCTGCTCTAAGACCTCCAATAATACTATAGTATTAATCTACATTAAGGGTAGCTTTAGGCCTATCCATATACACTTAAAATTCCCCAAGACATTAACCCCTATCACTCTACAACTAAAATCTAAAGACAATAGTATACCGCACTGGCAATCCTCCGAGTGCTATATAAAGTCAGGAATGGTCTACAGAAAGGTCACAAAAAGTAGATACAACGATAAATATATTAAATTTCAGTGGTCTGAAAATGACATGTTTACTTAATCTATACCTCCCATTTGAGGTAAGATATGGCAACAACTTTCCATTGTGTACAATAAGTGAAGCACAAATAGTGTGGTGTGACCTATAGTGAGGTAGGATCCACACTAATTGCATACTTTTGTATCACAGGACACTGATACCACCATAACATAGCCTAATCCTAGAAAATCCCATCCAATCGCAATGGTTTTACAAATGAAGACAGAATCAGCTGCTAACACTTAAACTTTTAAATACATGGGTCAATTGGACTTAGGCTTGCAACTGTACATTTAGATTTGTGGTGGTTTCTGATGATTTTAAGAAAAAGGGTATTATGGACTTTGCATTACAGTTAACCAATAAACGAAAAAACATATTCAATCAACGATACTGCATTCCATCGCATTAACCTATCAAATTATGGTGATTAATTTGAGATTTTGTGAAAAAAAATAATAGTTAGGTAAAGATAATTTATAACCTTGTAATGTTGTGTTATTAAAAGAAGAAAATTAATTGTTAAGAGGTTGGATGCAATAAGCAGAGGTTTAGGGTAATTATAATCCCTGTGATTCTTTTTGAATACATGGCTTTCCCTACAAGACTGGTACTTTGCCACAAAGCATTGTGGGGAGTTATGGACACCGAGGTTAATGTTATGCACCAGAATGACTGTTTAGAGCAATATTGGCCAACACGATTCTCTAGGGTGATTAAGCTGCCAGAGTTTTAGTATTTCTGCAATTAACTTGTAACGGACCAATTACCTTTGTGTTTTGCAATGCAATATGGTAAGCATTAACCTGAAAACCTAGTGTGGACATTGCATGTGAGAACTGGAGCAGAAGGTCAAATGTGATTAATACCTAACTCTTGGAGAAAGGTTACAAAATTGTATCTCCCAACAGTCTCAGTTTTTACTGGACAGTCACAAAGTTCTGGCGCTGTCCCCCGTAGCTGCTCCACTCTGCTGATTTTATGGACAGTGGAGATTGTGGGCCAGTTGGAAAGATCCTTGTATCTTCCCTGATTGGCTCAAGGATCTGTAAAACCAGTGGCGTTATATGCCGTTATAGCACAGACCGCCTCTACAGCTGCCACATGGCCACATCAAGTTGAGTGCTGAGAGTGCTTTTGGGTAAGGTGGATGGGTTAATATTATATATGACTGTGAATTAAAAAATGCAGTTAGTATAGTACAGCATCCACAAAGGTAACAGGGCTCACCAAAAGTGCAATATCTGAAGAGTTAGAAAACACATGTTCAATAAGATATTAGTATTATACATATTAACGATCTTCACTTTTTTAGATACAATGGCAGAATAACATAGTGTTATATATATATATATATATATATATATATATATATATACATCACAACTACTCCATCATTTCCTACCTTATATAGTGTACATCACCTCCCACCCAATGAACATGATAATAAAATAAACCACAGCTCAGGCTGTGGAGGGCATGTGTCCCATCTCATGTCTCCCCCTCCTGATTCCCCAAAACAAAAAAAAAACAATAGATGCCCCCACTCCCTGTTTCATTGCTTTGGGAAAAAAAACTTTTGGATAGGCATAGACACCATCTCTACCTCCATCCTAGTCCCGTGAGATGGAAGGGGAAGAAATCTTAAAAAAATAAATTCATTGTATACCCCATTCACTTGAATTGGCCCCATAGACTTGATTAAGTTTCTGTGATTTTTAACAGCGTAGTGAATTATAATTTCCAGATACCAGTGTTATGCTTTGAAGTACATAATTGATATACAGTTTTTACTGATTTCCCTAATGACACAAAATAAGCCAGAAGATGGAGCTTTTATGAAGTTTTTATATTAAAATGTTCCCCCCACCACCCATTGCGTTAACCTCAAAATAACTGTGACCTGCTGTAGCCACAACTAATGACCAAAACATTTTCTTAATGATTCTTAAAAATATCTCAATAACTATTCTTCCAGACCTCAAACATAAAGTAGTTTATTCCAACATAAATAGCCCTGAGTTATATTTTTAGAATATTTCACCCCTGCAAATTATATGCAAAATAATAATGGCGCACATACGTATAATGCAATTATGGTGGTAAATTAAAAGTTTATAATAACCATTCAAAAATAAATGCTCCATTAATGATGGATATTTGATTTAATGATTCTGAAAAGTCAAGGAGAATTTTCAATATCAATTTGCCTTCGATAGCAGTTTTATGTCCGTTAGGTCTCACATCAAGCCAGTAGTATGTTCCTAATGCCCTTGTCATAAGGAATGCTTGCACTACAAATGAAAGTGTATATATGCATATATGTATGAAATATGATATGATATAATTCTACTTAATGATGAATTTGTAACAATTTTCCCTTTCTAATCAGCTGTACTGCTACTGACGGTCCGTAGGGGTAATACGTTTAGGGAGGGCTTGCTTTACCCACCATTTTTGCTAGTTTTTGCAAGGATGGTGGGGAGATCAGTTCACATCTGGCGTTACTAGGGTAGGCTGATTCACCTAACAGCCAGGTGAGTGGCCTCTCTAGTACACAGAAACATAGAATGTGTTGGCAGCTAAGAACCATTTGGCCCATCTAGTCTGCCCAATTTTTAAATACTTTCCTTAGTCCCTGGTCTTCTCTTATATCTAGGATAGCTAGAAAACTATTCCATGCCTCTGCTACCCTCTCAGAAAAGTAATATTCCCTGATATTACTTTTAAACTTTTGTTCCTCTAATTTAAGAGTATGTCCTTGTTCTGGTAGATTTTCCTTCTTTTAAAAACACTTTCCTCCTTTATTGCATTGGTTTCCTTTTTGTAATTAAATGTTTCTATCATATCCCCCCTGTCATGACTCTCTTCTAAGCTATACATGTTGAGATCTTTTACCTTTCCCGGTTATCCATGAGCCAACGTAGTAGCTCTTTTATGAACACTTCCCAAAGTATCTGTGTCCTTCTGGAGGTACGCTCTCCAGGAATGCATACAACGGCATGAGCACTTCCCTTTTTCTACTGCTAATATCTCTCCATATACAAGCAAGATCCCTGATGTACCCCACTCGTAACAAGACATTGCTCCTAATGTACTCCATTGACTACAACCTTCTGTTATCTGTCACTCAGCCACTGCCTAATCAATCCAACAATATTGGAACCTAAACTCAGATATTGCAGTTTATTGATAAGTTGTCTGTGTGAGACAGTGTCAAAATGTCTACTGCTTCACCTTGATCTATTATTTCAGTCACTCGATTCAAAAAATCAATAACATTAGTTTGGCATGATCTCCCAGATGTGAACCTGTGTTGCTTCTGATCTTGAAATCCATGTGATTTTAGATGTTCAACAATCCTTTCCTTTAACATAGTTTCCATCTGTCTTTTGTTATCACTCTCTGGTTTTTTTTATAATTACTAAATGCTAACTATTTCTTGTTTACTATTTTGGCCACTTCTGCAAAGTATCACAGTGTTTTTTTGCTCTTACTGACAAGCCTAATATAATTTTGAGATGGAGAAGAAAAGTGTAGGAAAGCTAGACAGGTTGTGGTGGTTAATGATTAGGAAAATAGATAGTGTAAGTCTGCCAAGACCCTGAAGGTGTACAAATGCCCGCAGTTTGATGCACTTACTGCATTGGTCACAAGCGAGAACTTGGATTTAGTGGTCATTACTGTGACCTGTTACAATGAGCACAATAACTGGGATGTTGCCATACAGGATACATGTTATACAGAAAGGATAAAGATGTCAGAAAAGGAGGAGGTATCAAATTTCTTTAAGGTTGATCTTATACAAAGTAAGGAGGAAAACCTAGAGACAGTAAATGTAAATCTTTGTAACAAAGTAATTATTTGCATAAGTGTTAAATAAAGATGCCCTGCGCAGGCAGTGAAGCTTGACCATCTGCTAGTTAAAGTCTTTGGGTTTGGATATCAAAATTGCTGAATGGATAACACAATGGTTGTGTGACAGGATGTAGAATGTTGTAGTTAATTGTGTATATTCAGAAGAAGTGCCATACAAAAAGAGGATGAGATGCTTACCAATAACAGATAGCCGATTCATAGGCTGTCCTACGTTGAGTCACCACTTTGGAGCATCTCAAATTTTAGCTTTCCTGCCATTACAGAGTTAAAATCTTCATCTACAAACTTTCAATTAGTTTGTCTAGTAGCGTGTAAATGATGAGTGACCAAAGAGAGTTGAGAATTCTTGGGCCAGCTACTGTATTTAGAGAATGCACTCAGATTTATAATGATTGGAGTAGTGTTTCTTTGTGTTATATTAGTGTTCTCGCTTCTGTTTAAAAATCTGGATCTGTTTCTCCCTCTATACAAAGCAGTTTGTATATTGCAAAGTTTTTAATTTGATTTCCATTTTGATATGCCATTTTATCTTTTTATTTTATGTTGTCATTTTCCCATTGGTAAACCACATATACCCTTTTTAGCGAATAGGGATAATTAGCTATTTGGGAGGTGAGTTTTGTAGGAAAGCTGCGGTTTACAACTCTCAAACTAATCTTGCATTAGCAAAGACCAATCTACTGAATGATGCATTATGCAGACAAAAAGAGCCCTTATTGCAGGGTTTGGCTCTTCATTATTCATAATAATATCTGGTATTTAGCCCTCCTACAAACATTTTAACAAATATGTATAACTTTTGCTTCTCACAACCTTTTCCTGTGAGCAAAAAACTTAATTTCAACTCTTCAACAAGAGCGTTAAAGCAGCTCCTGATGCATGATTCTAATACCCAATGTTTTATGCTGTACTGGTAATTACAATGTGCTTCTCTTATAATCAATCTGGGCAACAGCTGAGTGAATGTAGTTGAATATACAAGCAGTTTTGTCATGACTGTTAACACCCTACTGGTGTTTGCCTACAAGCAATCTAGCTGTTGGTACCCCTCAAGCTTCTTCTGTGCAGCCTTCTGGGAGCAATCACTTCACTTTCACAGGTCATTAACACCTAACTGTCAAGCGGACATTGGAACTGGAGCATGCAAGTGGAGCAGTGGTGATATTTCAAACAAACACATTACTGCAGAAGAGGCCTGGGAAAGATTGTGCCCCTGAGATTTTCCGGTTGCCCCAAGTTATGAATATTGTACAGAGATCAATGATGTATTGCAAAATCAAAATGACTGAACCAGCTTTTTTCAGGACATAAGTACCGATAGTTAGCTGTAAAAAAGATTCACAAAAAAAGCAGACCTGAATTTTCCTGCATCGCCACATGGAAAATTAATAGAACCAAAGAATTTGACAACTACTAGAAACCATTTGGCCCATGTAGTCTGCCCATTAATAGAGCGTCATCATGAATTCTTTATTAGGAGAGAAAGGAACATCCAGATATGAGTCACGTTTCTTATCATAATCTGTAAATAACAGCAATAATAACCATGCTGTAGACAAAATCATAGTTTATAGGTGAATCATGATTTAATATACTGGGCTTCATGAACAGTTGAAAACTGGAAGAGACTACACATTATTGGAGCTTCTGAAGGTCATGAGAGGCATCACACATTAATTTCCTAAAAGTCACTTTACATAGGTAATAAGTACAATGACAAAAAAGTAAGGGAACCTTAATAATTACCTGGTTTTCTGCATTAATTGTTTATAAAATGTGATCTGATCTGTCCCAAGTATACACAAACACATTAAACATTCACAGTCCTGGTGGAAAAAACAAGTGAACCCTTGCATTTAGTAACTGGTCAAACCTTTGGCAGCAATAACCTCAAACAAGCGCTTACGGCTTACAAGCTGCAGATCACACCTGCACAACATTCAAGAGGAATTTTAGGTCATGCATCTTTACAGAACTGCTTAAGCTCAGCCATATTCATAGGGTGTTTGGGGTGAATGGCTCTCTTCAGGTCATTACACAGCATCTAATGGGTTAAGGTCTGGGCTCTAAGTGGGCCACTCCAAAAGCATTCAGTAGTATATTTACTTTAATATTTACAGTCATTGTCCTGCTGCATCAACCAGCTTCTACCAAGCTTCAGCTGGTGGATAGCCATCTTGACATTATCCTGTATGGCACCTTGATAAACTTCAATAAAATTCATTGTAACTTTGACGATGGCATGCTGTCAAGGTCCTGAGGCAGCAATGCCTTGTTGCCCCGAATTATGATGCTCTCTCCATCGTACTTCACATGTTATATGATGCCCTTTTTACACCATGCATAGTGCTGCATGTTTTTAATGGACAATTCAACCTTAGTTTCACCAGTCCACAAAATATTTTCCCAGTAGTGTCATGGAGGGCCAAGTTGCTCCTTAGCAAACTTCAGGTCTGCAGCAAGGTTTTTTGGAGACCAGCAGCTTCCTCTGTGATGTCCTGCCATGGACTATTCAATGTTTTGCTTATGTAGACTGATGAAGAGATATTTTGATTTGGTCCAATGATTCCTTTAAGCCTTTAGCTGTTACTCTAGGGTTCTTTTTTACCTCCTTTAGCATTCTGCGTTGTGCCTTTCGAGTCATCTTGGCTGGGGACCCACTTCAAGGGAGAGTAGACACAGTGCTAAATTGTTTCCATTTATAAACAATTTGTTTATGCTAACCAACAATTATTAGTTGTAGGTGTTCTGAGATTTGTTTCACCTGATGTAAACAAAGAACACATAACAATATGTCACGATGTGAATTTTTTTTCTAGAATGCTAAATGTTGATTCTTAGTACTAGCTAGATAAAAAGGTTTAGGGTCTTCTAGATGGATGAGGTTCAGGGTCCTGGCTTGGTCGCATTCTTTCGTTAGTGGATGCTTGCTTCTGATTTTTCAATATGAATTCATCGTGTTACTTCTTTAATTTATAAAACATTGGTAGTTTACTTGTTGTAATGAGTACAGTAAGTGTATTCTGCTACTTAAACATATCCCAGGATTTCTAGTTTTATCTTTATGATCATTCACACTTTATTTTCTTATTCAAGTATTTCCAAATAAAGTTATAATTACTGCTGATTATTACATTTTAACATATTCTTCAGCTCTAGAAAGAAGAGAATCTTAAAGATGTAACTTTTTATATGTTATTGATAAATATATCTCTGCCCACAAGAGACTGCAAAATGATTAAATATAGTATCATGGTTTAAACTTGATTGCGAAAATAATCATAATTAATTGTATTCATGTATTGTGTATATCTGCAACAATGTTCAATATGTTAGTACTTAGTAATCTGTACGTTACATGTATGTGCTTACACACTGCAGCTAATTATTTTAATTTTATAATGAAGTGGATTTACAAAACACTTGGACACTGTTCGATCCTTGTACCGCTAAGTGAAAGCTTCATAGGAGCTTTAACACACACAGTAGTTTTCATCCATGCTGATCTACAAAAGAAGCCATTACGATACATTTTACTGCTGATAGTTTGGTAGTCTATATCTGCTTTTTGCTGACAGCCCCATGTACTATATTGGCGTGTAGACCCCCAGCTTGATACATTTATTTACAGGCATACCCAACATTAACGTACACGATGGGCCCCAGAACATGCATGTAAAATAAAAATGTACTCCACTGCAATTGTCAGGTAATTTCCACCACAAAATGAGAATAGCTCAAAAGATGACCAGACATGCAGTACTCATGCTGTTATGTTTCATACAGGGAATTGGTTGTGCTGTAAATAGGTCCTTACTCAGGAGTGTCCTCAAAGTGAAGGTCCTTAAGGCAGGGTATGCATGTATTATACTTGTTTGTTTGTAAGGATAGCACTAGGCACATTTCCATGTCATTTTTCTCTATCTACTCCCCACCTAGGTGTGCCTCTTTCTCTTCGTGTTTGCAACTAGCAATGCATCTTTGTGTGCCTCTTGGGTGGTTGTGCTTCTTCTGACCTAGCTCTAGCTCTTCTATGGAAAGGAAGACAGAGACCTCACGACTAGCATAACTGGGAA
>VKOC01018452.1:0-14022 GCA_009364415.1 Spea multiplicata
GTGTGAGAGCTCTGGATATGGAGGTGAGTTTATTTGTTAGTATTATAGTTTGGAATAATATGAAATCATAGACTTTAGGGAAGGTATTGGGCATAGATCATTACAATTTATGGACGTTTTAAATTTTTTACAACCCTTTCCATTGTAATAAACTCCCCAACCCACCTTCCCTTTCTAAAAGGGTTAAGGCCTTTAATTGTGAAATAGTCGTAAAAATAAAGATGAAGTATTTAATAATATCTGTATCATGGATGTTTTATGTTGTGTTAATTCCAACAAAATAAAAATCTCACTTTATTCTGTGAAAAAACATCAGATTTTAGTTTGTTATCATGGGTTATTTATACAGGTAAAGCAGGACTGAGCAGAATTATGCATAATATCATACATGTCGCAGTGACAACATATGTTTAATGTATTTTATTATAATTAAATGGTTAAATCTTCTGCTAGAACTATGGCTTTTGGGATTTCAAGGATGGGCCTAGACATCTGATATAAAGTTACTATTTAACTTTTCTGAAAGGTAGGACACGGTGTCTGTAATTTAGGAAAGATGAGAACAGCTATTGTTATATCCGTCCCCTCCATGCACTTTGTTTTCCATCCTAATATTTCATTTTACATGAAAGC
This sequence comes from Spea multiplicata, assembly GCA_009364415.1. Classification (NCBI taxonomy): domain Eukaryota; kingdom Metazoa; phylum Chordata; class Amphibia; order Anura; family Pelobatidae; genus Spea; species Spea multiplicata. The sequence goes on from VKOC01018452.1 coordinate 634, forward strand.
AAATCCTCCTGTTTCTCCAATGTCTTTTTATTTCTATTTCAGTCTGTGGAGACAGACCCCTAGTGAAGGATTTCCGTGGCTCCCGCGTGGTTGGGGGAAGGGACGCGGAGCCCGGTGAATGGCCCTGGACAGTGAGCATCCAGGAGGGCATTCAAGACGACAAGTATTTTCATGTATGCGGAGGAGTCGTCGTGAATCATTTGTGGGTTCTGACAGCTGCCCATTGCTTTAAGGATCGCGGCAAGTAAGTGACTGTTTTATGGGAGAAGTAATGCAGAGTTGGGACAGGTCAGGAGGCAGTGGGACATAAGCATCCATGAACCTTCTAATTTCCTAAAATGTTGTCTTTTTTAATTTTTTTTGGTAATTGCTTGTAAGTTACTAGTTTAGTGTTAGTATTCTTTTGTTAGTGATCCAAAATATCAACATTTGACTTTTTATATTCCCCATGGAGCTAACAGGAGGCTGTGAATGATATTTAATTTGTTAATGTCTGAGAAAGTAGGGTCACTAATAAATGTAACTTTCAATTATTCAGTGAATACTTTTCATGGAGACTCGTGTTTGGCACCAACCAACCCACAGACATGGGGACACATGCTCAGATCCGAACTATAAAAAAGCAGATCCTGCATGAGAATTATGACTCTAAAACTCAACGCAATGACATCGCCTTGCTCAGGCTGAATCAGCCGGTCATATTTGACGAATACACTCAGCCGGCCTGCCTTCCTGCCAAAAGAGCCATTCTAATGAAAATGGATGATTGCTACATCGCCAGCTGGGGTGTCATTGAAAAAGGAAGTAAGCGCAGCTTTATCCAGATCTTTTGTAAAAATGTATAGACTCCTTGTTCCAGAATTATGCTTTTATCCCTCTTCGGTTTTTGCCATAGAAAGAACTTTGTAAAATATGTGATACTAGATGGGCAGAATGACTGATATACTATTTTTCTCTCTAGCCATAAAACCAATTGACATTCTTCAGGAAGCGCCGGCTAATTTGATTTCTGTTGAACGCTGCAACCAACCAACCTGGTACAACGGAGCAGTGGGGGACTACAACCTGTGTGCTGGATATGAGCAGAGCGGCAGCGATAGTTGCCAAGTATGTCAGGTTATTTTTTTAGGTGCCTTTTTCCTCACTGTTTCTACTTTATTTATTTTTTACATGTCCTGGACACTACAAGGAAATGTGTTTAGAATGAGAAAGATGAAATACATGAAGGAGCAGTGAGACCAAGCAAGAGAAGCCATTCCAATGCCTCTTGGATCCAGTTATTGCCTGATTAATACTTGGTAATTATTAAAAGACTTTATTAGGAATTGATTTATTTTCTTTGAATCACGCAGGGAGACAGCGGTGGACCTCTGATGTGCAAAAGGACCAATGCTAGGTTTTATACTGTGGTCGGCATAACCAGCTGGGGCTCCGGCTGTGGTCAGAAGAAACGTCCTGGAATCTACACCTCCACTCAGTATTACCTCGACTGGATCGCTAAACACGTCTCCGTCGCCAAGACCCCAACATCCAAAACCGTGGAAAATATGGATGATAAAAAAATGGGCTTCTGGCAAAAATTAGCAGTTTATCTTAAAATGCTCAAGAATTAGAAAGACCTTTTGATTATATGAGCAGAAACCGTATAAGCCTGTCAGCAATTAATTGTATGAATTGATAAATAAATAGAAATGCATCAATAAGACGTGTCCATGTGGTGAATATAGAAATCTGTAGATATACACAATTCGTCTGTTAGATCACCATATAAAATAATCATGCTGGGGCATAGATGGTGGTCTTTATTTTGTTAAGTAGAAGAGTACCCTGAAAATACTGAGCCCTCCATGCGCAGGTAATAGGATTTCCTTGTTGTTGCTTTTGTAGTATGTGTATTGGTTAGAAGTGGGTGGCGTGTATACAACAAATGTGTTTTATTTGTATGATACACTAGGGTATTAAATGCAAATATTTAGTCAGAATAGTACATTTAAAATGTAATTCATATAAAATATACTGCATTATAGTTGATCTTGCCCTTTTGCTACAATTTCAAATGGTACTCAAAACTAATAGAATGATGAATCTACCAAGTGGAACTATTTTGCAAGGAACATCTGGAAGTATTGCTTTTGCGTTTATTTAAACTCTTAATATTAATTGCATGAACTTCACTAAGTGCGATTAAAAAGAAAGGTCTTGGAAAAGACAATTTGTGATCTTTATTTTATACATTGTCACATTGTAGCCATAATCTCTGCCTCACCGCCAGTGGAAGGAGAATGGAGGCAGATAGTACCGGCAAAGCCCATGGTTATCAGTGTTATCCATACAGACTCTTCATGTGTAAAGACACAGAGGTGCAGTCACTATAACAACCAGTGGAAGGGTTCTGCTGGTTGAACCAGTTTTACTACTTTGGATAACAGCCTTCCCCATGTACATTTTAACCCAAAATGTCCCATTCTGGTCAAAGGATGTTCACCTGGCAATACATGACTTTACAGTATGTGACATATGTTGTGGTTGTTAGCCATGAAGCATAACTCTGACCACTGCTGGCAGGATACGGACACAGCTTTTGTATGTTTGTGATATTCAATATAGAAATCACATCCTACTAGAACTGTAGATGCCACAACTGCCATTGCTGAATGCAACACTTATGAGCGGGGAGGAAAAAATGGAAGCTGTTTTTCACCCTCTTACTCCTGGAAAGATGCTCAAAGGATACTTTGTTAATGTTAAGGAGATTGCAATTCACACCCGGCCCTCTCCTGTTCAAGACAACTTGATTTCTTACTTCTGTTGTCAGAAACTGCAACAAAATCCTCTAAATCTCAAGTGCAAAAGTCTCTTCAGCATCTGTGTGACAATCAGGGCCAACCCAGACCCCATTCCAGCTCCATTCATGACATTTGGTGAAAAAGGTCTTCTCATACCCACAACCTGCATTTTCAATGAAATCATCTGTTCTCTAGATTTTTTAAATCTCCAGGCCGTGGGATTTTATGTCACCACACAGGCCACTGACTTCTCCATATTTGCACAATTATAAGATGACCCTGATTATAAGACAATCCCCCAAAATATGAATATTAATTTGAAAAGATTCACATGTAAACTACAGTATTTTTTCATATTTAGTAAGAACTATGATTGAGAAAAATGCATTTTTTTGTTTTTATTTCCGCTTTATTTTGACAACCTGCCCCCAGTTATGCACATCTGCCCAACGCTGCGACTACTGCCCCAAAGTCTAACCCCTATTCCAACTTTGCCTCCTCCTGATATGACCAATACCATCTATATACCACTCTGCCCCCCAGATACAGCTTATGCAACCTATTTGCCACTCTGCCCCCAGATATGTCTTAAACCCCTTTATATAGCCCCGACTTACCGATTCATCCCTAGACTTGCCCCCCTGCGTTCTAGGCTCCCTGGTATACATCTGCGCGATGCTCAGACAACCTCTCCTGCTACCTGGGACTTCCGCAGGAGCTTCTATGACTGAGCATCGGAAGGTCACGTCATGCCAGTGCTCAGTCCTTGAATCCCCGGTGGAAGTCTGCATGCATTGTGCGGATGTTGCCTTAGAGGTGGATCCAGGTCCCCTGCAGGAGATTCTCCTCTCTGGCAGACGGTGAACATCCGCGCGATGCGCGTAGACAACCTCCACTGCTGCTGACCAGTACTTCCGCCGGGGCTTCTATGGTGAAGCACAGGAAGGTCATCTGATGCCGGCGCTCCCTCATAGAGCCCTAATCAGGGACAGAACCACGGATGATAATCACAAGACCAGTTCCAACAGCTGCCTCACTGTCTTCATTTCTCTAACCTAAAGTTGCGGCTATGGGCTAGTCAGAGTGCCTGGAGCTTATGGTCATGCTCATATGTCCTTAGATGTCCCTATCTCATGAGTTCTTAGATGTCCAGTACATTATAGAAGTACTTTTACGGGTACTTGCATACCCCTGCACAGAAATAAAAAAAAAAACCATACAAACTTGTCCTTTCCATTTTTATTAAATATGCCATTATCCATTGTTGATTCGTCCTGTAAATGAGTTAATCATGACACCTCCCCCTTTCAGATGGTGGACAGAGGAGGTCAGTACTTTGCTATTTTTGCAGCTCTGATGTTATTAGCGTTTTAAAGGATACAAATAAACCATATTTTCCCATCACTACAGTTGTCTTTTAAAACCGTAAGAGATTCTCCTCTTAGTGTAGTAAAATAGCCGCTAAACGAATGGATGGAGATTTTTGTATTGTGCAATTTTTTTTTCTGTTTTCTTTATTCCAATGTTTCATTCGTTGGTTTTTCAGACGAATGGATGAGACGGTAAAATTGGGCTTGAAAATGCATTTGTATGAAAAAAGAAAAAGCCTAGTTATTGCTGATTCACCAAGCCCTGCTGAGAGCGCATGTGTTAATAGAAGGCCCCGGAGTGAATATTGCTGCTCCCAAACAGCTTGTCTTTGACCCCAAAGAGCCTGCCTGTGCTTCTGCCCACCCCACTTAGCTGCAGGAGAGTATCTCTGTGTCATCACTTCCAGCATGCTGAAATCCCCCAAACACAGCATGCTGGGAGAGAGTGTGGAAAGGGCTGGCACCTTTTAGCCATGGGGGATGTCCTATCGGCCCACTCCCCTGGTAACAAACACTGGCACACATTTGGCACACTATGTCACAAAAGGCAGTTTTCCCAGTGAAGCCTAAAAAATATAAATTTATGGTGCATTCTTGTCTAAATTCACTTTGCATTAAAATATATATTGCAGCAATTCAAGTCTCTGACTCTTGATTGCATTTTTTCATTTCAAGTTTAAATAAAATATTAATTGTAGGAGCCTACAGTTCTAGACTTTTAGAAGCATGAATCTGGGAAAACATTTGTCTTCTATTGTTGAGATATATTTTTAATACAAAAAGCCCAATCTAACATCATGTTGTATATGTACCGTAAATTAATTAGAACATTTATCCTCAAATCAATTCCTTATGGACAAGCTGATGTTCTACATGCAGGTATTACTCTTTAATAATCATGCCCATCACTGTCTCTAGACCTTAGGAGCATTCGATGGCTCATCCTATACAACTGCTACTTTTGGATAGGTAAGTTTACAGTTAAAAGTATGAGTATAAATATACAAAATCTATGATCCCTAAAAAGCCTTCAAAATAAGTTAAAACTGTGTTAAAAATAGCAGGACAATTTCTACAGAGCAGAATGTACATGGCCAAATCACAACAGAATATATTAAAAGTTGTCTACACCCCATATTGTGCTGATAAACGTGTGGTACTCTGTGACTCCATGATAATGGAAGATCTTCAGACCGTTGGCTGGGTTCATCAGAGGAAGGCCAGGATAGCACATGAGAGCTCCAAAGAAAATATATTTAAAAGCCCCAACAAGGTGTTCTTGTAAGAGAAGATTACTCTTGAGTTCAATTAGTCCTTTATAACGTTTAATGAGGCTGCTTAGGTGAATCCGGAAACTAACCAGTTTTAATGAACACTGATGTTAAATGAATAACACTCTGAGGGATCCATCAGACCTGTGGAAGGAACACTGAATAAATCAACCATGACGTTCTAGCTCCTCTAGATCGTTCTCACGCTGTATTTTGCTAAACAATGAAATGCTTATATATGTTACGTTTGCTCGGGTGTGGAAACCAGGATGCAGGATACAAATGGATCAGTCTCTTAAGGGTCAGATAATCCGGGACAGGAGTAGAGAGGACAACGTGGTCAGGAATCAAGCCAAGGTCGGTAGCAGGCAGAGAATGGTCAAACAATCCGGGTCAGGAGCTGAGAGGTTAACGTGGTCAGGAATCAAGCCAAGGTCGGTAACAGGAATCAACATGAATGAACAGATATGCTCCAGGTAAGTACACCAGCTAGTTGTAAAAACAACTGAGCACTGAACCGGCATCAGTGCTCAGTTTTTAAACCTGCCGCCCTTCCAGATCCCGCCCCTAACCATGATGACGTCCAATGGACGTTGTTTCTTCTCCATAGGGGTAAGGGATCGGCAGGGGGGCGTGTCCTGTGACACCGTGGGTGTCTATCACTGTGCGGCGGTTCCTTCTTGTGAACCGCCGCGTCTGCAGATGCTGTCCGGCCGGATCGTCCCTGGAGGGGTAAGTACCGAGTACCCGCCATTCGGGGGTACTCGGGAGATGCACTCCGCACCGGAGCGCGGCGCCTCGAGCACCCGGGCGACGCGTCCTGGATGGGGCTGCGACGCAGCGGGTACTCGGGCGACGCACTCCGCACCGGAGCGCGTCGCGGCATGTCCCCCCGGAACGTACTCCAGCCGGGATCGTGACAATATATTTGGTCCAACTGCATGGACGCTTGTGCTAAGCAAACTCATTCTACGAGAAGAATTCCGAATCCAGTCTCAGGTAACATCAAAGTATGTATAAGGGGTGCGTGTGGGTATAAGAGCTCGACCGCGAGATAAACGATATAGGGCTGCTCTCCAAATGTTTCCAGGGCTGCTTTTCAGTCCCAGTCCGGCCCTAGTTAAGACGCAGCAGCCTCTTTTTATAACAATACACTTGCCTCATCTCTTGACAGCATATCCCCTGTTCTTCTACATTACCCCTGTCAACTGAGATGCCAATGTACTGAACGCTACTTTAAAAGTCCAAGTCTAGCGAAGACTTATTTACTACAAATTCATCCTTCACACCTTCAGCTCCCTTCTCTGTCCCTCCACAGCCACACCACAAACCTCTCTCACTGCCCGTGATCTTGTTACACAATTCAAAGACAAGATCAAAACGATTACACAAGACCTCTGTTCTTTGCAGCCCATTCCTACACCACCCACCATTACTTGGATAGATATTATTTTGATAGAAAATCAGCAAATCAAGGTGAACAAATAATCATGGTCAAGGTACCCAGATTGTTTTATCCTACATCTATTTTCTTGTTTTTTATAAACATTGTATTATTTTCTTTGGATACTATTTAAACACATGGCATAAACAAACTATTTTGTGTATGCAATTAATATTAAGAAGTTTAAATGCACACAAAAACAATATTTCCAGATACAAGAAAATCTCCCCAAGTAAACCAGTCATTCAGTTTGTAAATTCTATGCGCTGTTATATCCCGCTGGTGCCCCCCCCCCTCTACCTGCTTCAGATATCCTCAGTCCTATTTGAGACAATAAGGTGCTAGCCCCGTGAAGCCCACTAGATGTCGCTGCACCCAGTAGCTGCGTTCAGTCTTGCAGAGCTCCTCACATGTGGACATTTCTCGGTAGCTCCAGTAGAGGTCCCTCTAACCCAGTTAGAAGACACAGCTGTGAATGTGTTTTTTTAGCTGGTTGCTACGTGATCTCTTTCTCAATGAAAAGACGTTTCCAGGCTGCAAAACACTTGCATCCCCAGAGCAACAGAAAACGTTGAATGACCACACCTCCAGTTGACCACATCGACCATACCTGGGTCCACCTGTGCCAACACGAGAGCCATCAGATAGCAGCATGAACACCTAGCACCATGCCAATCTACCAGCTCCCAATGGACTCCAATGATATGATCTGGTGACTGTGACCCAAAGGGTTGGTTCCTTCACATGCATTTAGGGTTAATCTGTAGCCCCTCAAATGGCTCTAGCTGAGAAATGGATTTCTCGGGAAGGGTTAGCAGTCTCCCTCATTGCCCCAGGAGAATGCGTTGGAACCCCATGCACAAGATGCCCCGTGCTCAGGAAGATTCAACCACCAGCATTGAGATGGACCAGATGGGCAGTTCTGCTGCTGGTGGCAGGAATTCTAGCTCTGCAGCACCCAGTGCAAGCTCTGGAAGGTAAGGAGACCTCTCCCATGGGTGCAGTCTGCTGATATAGGGTAGTGCCATACTGCAGGCTAAATTTAACTGGGTAAATGGAATGCTTATAGTATAGTATAGCCTTTGGATGGTGCAAATGTCGATTTTGTTGACCATCCCTTTGGATGTAGAGGAGTTTAATTGAGATAAAAATGCAGATGACACTACATCTGGCTTATAACATCACATACAATGATGGATTTCATGCTAACTCCTGTGAAAACCAGATATCATTATGCTCTGAATTGGTTAATTTGTTGATCCCTTCTATCTCCAGGCATTTGGGTTCCATAGAACATTCAGCTAATATTTATGAAGTGTTAAGCAATGTCACTAAACGTTTTATCATCCCATTGTCAGATGCAGCCAGATAATGCAGAGCGCCCTGGTACACTATGATTAATTTAACCCTTAGAGGTAGGGACAGGGCACCACTGTAAGGGCCACAGTCTTCACCATGTTCAGTTACAAATGTCTTTGCTCAGTCTTAAAGTATATAAAGGGTTAAGATTCTGAATGAAACCATGTCATCTAACCCATTGGTACTTGAAAGGTTAACGACAAGGTGATATCAAACTACAGATTTTATTCAGCAAAAATGAATGTCTTGACAAAATATTGTGTATTTATGTTTATATTTACATAACATTGGTAAGTGAATTGTAACATTGTTTTTTCTATGTCAGTTTAAATTGAATTATAATGTTTCAGATAGATATATTAGTGAAAACACATTGAGCTCTATATGAGTGGCTTCTAATCAATACAAACCAGCCCGTTTTATCAGTCTAATTCCATAAAGCTGGCTAATTGGTATAAGGAGAATCCGTATACCAAGGTAGATTTAATCTACTAATGTCTATGGTTCAGAAATATCCCACAGCTCTCCCGAAAAAAATCTCTTATTTTGGACTTCAGGCCACCAGTGGAAGCAAGTGCTAAATGAATGGTTGCTCTAACCTATGTAGATGTGCGACGACACAGAAGATTGCCTAAGCCCATGAACACGAGTATGCCATTTTTAGGAAGTCTGTGTGAGCTTGAACCCGAGGGCCAATGTACGACCCAGAGCTGTGGCAACTTACATGCCTCTTTATCTTTTGTCTTAGGGTCCTCTTTGCGTGCCAGGTCAGGGCAAGGCTGGTGTCTTTCCATCTACCGTACATGCCTGCAAATATGGACCTATCAGCACCTAGACCCATATATGTTACTATGAAATAATGTAGGGGTGGGAGGAGTGTAGTTATACCCCTAAAATATTGTCAATACTGGTGTATTTTGCCTAGTGTCTGTGTTGTTAGAGTCTCAAAGCACCATGGGTTGGTATATGTGAGGCCTGGTGAAGTTAGTTTGATTCAAGCAAATATATTTTGAGGGAGGGAGAGACAGGGCACCTGCCCCCTGTCTCGTAGGTGTTCCAGTGTATGTATATGCACCTATGAAGTAGAGAATAGTGCTTGTATAACTTCAAGATGAAGTATGTTCATGAAAACATAACAGATTTGGACCGGCACACCAGCCGTTGACATGTGGACCTGTGCCCCACCTTGTTTCCCAGTGTATACAGGAGAAGACCTGCCATTCATTGGCAACTAGCCTTGAAGGGCTCATTACATTTCCAATCTGTTAATGTGTCCAACGCTTTTGGGATTTCCCATATAATGCTCGGTCAAAGTCTGCTGTATTATCTCCATAAAAACAAAGCTCCCATTTATGACCCAGCTTCAGTAGAATCCGGTCTTTGCTATGCATTTCTTAGAACACCATTGCGTACATTGCATACCTGTGAACTAAAGTGTTGACAACATCAAATGTATTTTGGTAATTTCAGCGACTTGCTAATGTAAGCAGTTGTTTAGCTTGGTATTTACTTTAATTGGCAGTTGCGCCTTGGGCATCGTTTGGGAAACCAGAGTGACCGCTAACAGCTGCCGCAGTCCCTTTGACTGCAAAGAAATGAATTCAAATACCAATTATTTAAGACATAAAACATAATATAGATTTATAGATCCAGCAAGATAATGACTGAAACTTTACAAAATACACTTTTTTGTTTCTAACAATAATAATTGAGAATAGGAATTGCAGATAACTTTTTCAACTTTGATTTAAAATTTCAAACAAAAGGGTTTGCAATTATCTTTGTGTTCTGTTTACTTATGCAAACATTGTGATCCTATTAGGAGGTTTCTTCTTAAAATTGAGAGTTTCACTCCTATCTATGAAAGACTGAAATTTGAAAATTGTAAAAGCTTTTTTATAAATACAGGATTGAGTCGTTACAAGTGCGTGATACAGTCTACTGTACCAACATATTATACATTGTCTACTTATATATTCAGAAGTAGAGTCACAGAAACTTTCCAGACCTCAGAAATTCCCTCTTCAGATATACAGTATTTGTATGGGGAATGGCCAGACATTTTTGGGCAGTATAGGAAAATATTTGAAGTAAATGTAGCTTTCCTAAATATGCATAACAGGCATTTACAATGTACGTTAGCCCATACGTCAATTCTCTTGATCGTGAATTCCTTATGAAGCAACAAACTACTTCTAAAAGACTGAATGATCCTAAATTGAAACCTGTTTCTGAATGTTAGATGGGGATTTCCCAAACAACACGTTTCCAAGATACGCCATAAACTTGCTGTGATAGCCCTACTGTTGTAACTACATAGGATGTTTCAGTGATCAGTATTTGTAGACTTGATGGACAAGACAGCTCAACTAAGTGTATGATCCCTCAGTGGTTGAAGGAAGATCCACTTATTGTTAGTGATGCCCTATTATATGTTATAGTATAAATATCCCATAAATATACAGTAAATTGTGAACAGCTATTAAAAGGATTTTATGGTCATTGGTTTAATGATATAGTAATTTGGGTACATGTCAATGTCGACCTATAGAAACGTGTGTCCCTTGAGCGCACTTAATTCTAAGACGTCTCCCCATTGTAAAGAAGGTGTGGTTGCCAACTCTTTAGTGAAATTATATTGAGATGAAGCATTATAGTTATCTAAATCTTAGCACCTTGCATGCTTGAGGGAACTGTGGAGCATAGAGCAGTGGCATACTATTCCTACAGTGAAAGACTGGGCTTCACTGGAGATGATTAGGTGGCCCTAACACTTTAAGGCCTGCAGCTGCCAAATGGTGTAAGTGTGGCCACCTGCTGGATATGCACTGTTGCATGTTACGTTTATATACCAACACAGATTGAAGTACAGAATCTCCAGGAAGGTAGCCACACTCTGCAGTTAATTTGCTTAGGCCTGACCCAGAGCAGCACGGCCTGCTGTCCCCTCCATGCCATGTACTTGCTTTTAGGCATTGGGACATGACATCACAACCAATTGTCAAGGGATGTGTGGCACAAAAGGAAACTATAAAGGACTGTGCCTACTCAGCCCTCCATATTGTCATGGGCATAGTAACCCCTAAAAATCTGAGGGGAATACGCATTCTCCTCAATCCTTCCCCTGAGTCTAACACATACACTGCCTTTACACATGCACTGCCCTTACACACACCTGCCCAAACACACTGCCTTTACATACACCTGCCCATAAACACACATACACTGCCCTTACACCCTTTCTCCTCATCTCTTACCATCTTCTACCTTTCATCCTTCATCCTGTCTGTTATTTCAGGCCTCTGCATAGTGTTAATGGGCTGGTAGGAGAGATCAGCGTGCTCCCTTTTTAACGACCTATTACGAAGTGCTGAACAGGCTACCTGTTCTGCGGTAGAATATCTGCTGCCCGACCTTGGACCTGTAGCCCCAAGCCCAGTTGGCATAAGCCAGTATGCACAACTGCCTCTGAAGCGACCCACACGTCTTCCACTCCAGGCTTTGTCAGCCTGGGCCAGAATATGCCACTGCTTCCAGCATGTGAGTGCAGATTGGGCAAGCTTGACTTCGGTCTGGCTCAAGCTTGCTCAGCGTTTGTGGCCCTACTGATCGACCTGCCCTTCTCTAATGGAAGCAGCGTGTTGATGATCTTTGTACACACAGTAAGATACCATAACATTTACTTTAAACCTTTATTCAATTACTTACATAAAACTTTAACATAACATTAACAGTTTTCTGTATATATATCTTAAAAAGCAAAAGTGTCATCATAATCCTCCCTATTCCACTGTTACAATGGAAAGCTAGGCTGTGAGGTTAACTTTCCTGCTTCTCACACAAGTCATGATTACCAGGAAACAGATCCATCACAGTGCCAGATATTGAACTTTCCATGGGTCATGTATCTGTGGTGAGCAGGTGAGAACACTTCATGGGGAAATGTCTTAAGCTGAATATATCTGCCATAAAAATGACCTGTGTAGGTTTCCAAGGGGCATAAATCAGTTTGTTTAAAGCTAGTTGCCATGGAGATTCTAACCAATCAGAAAACGGCATTCCTTTTCCATTGTTCTGGCTGCAGCAGGACTCTGCGAGTGAGATATGAACACTATCTGCTTCTAAACAGAGAAGAAAATCATTGTGGTATTCAAATATAAATAAAAAGCCAATACCTTGCATATTGTGTTCTGTGTACATTGCAATTTTTTACTTATTGCATTATATAAATAAAATACTATATACAGGTTGAGTTCTTCTGTGATGAGCTATAATGACAGTGTTGGTCATTTGAAATATTAATTGACGCCCATCAAGTTATATCATATATTGGAAGAAAGGTACAACTTCATAGGCCCATCCATAGAGACATATAATTTGATGGCAGAGAACCAATCAGCACATCTAGTCTACCCATTTTTCCTGCTGTAGAGACTCAGACCTTATTCAGTCGTTGGCAGTGGCGACTATAGAAACAATATATCGGGGGCAGCATTAGATTACCACAGTAAAAAACCGGGGGGGGGGGCATTAATTGCCACCATTAACCTGGCACGGCACGTAAAAGCATGTGCTTTACGACAATTGACGTCCCAGGACCGGCACGTCTTTAAACGGGTGCAGAAAGCGATCTACTTTCGCTTTCTGCACCCAAAAAACGTTGCTGAATGCCTCGACCTCGAGGCATTCAGCAACGCCGCGATCGGAACGAAGGGGCCATCTCTGGCCCCTCCACGGGGCGTCAACAACCGCCATACTTTGTATGGCGGCGGACGCCCGTTTTAAAAGCGTTTAGGAGGCGATCAACGATCGCCTCCTAAACTTAGATGGTGTCGCTGGAATGCCTCGATCAGGAGGCATCCAGCGACACCAAACACTTACCTTTCGATGGGCTGTGACCGCTCCGGTGATCTTCGCCATCAAGTAAGATGGCTGCCGTCCTTTAACAGGAACAAACAAATTTTCAGGGAGGGATAGACAGGGCACCTGCCCCCTGTCTCGTAGGTGTTCCAGTGTATGTATATGCACCTAGTGAACTTTGGCTCCACTTGCAGGTTGAATACAGGTACTGCATTCACCATGCAAGTCAATGGAGCCCAGCTTTCTAATCACAGTGTGATTAGTAAAAATAAATTAAAAAATAAAATAAAATTAATAAT
>VKOC01018455.1:0-14870 GCA_009364415.1 Spea multiplicata
TGTTAACACAAGGTATACTTTCATGTTAGCAGGTACCTAAATGCATTAATAATGCAATAAACAGTGATGCATTTAATAATAAGCATACATTTGGGTTCAGCAAAAGTCCTATTTTGGCTCTTCTAAAAGAATCTGATCCAGAAGATTGAGATTGTTGCTTCTATACAAAACGTTACAAAAGTATACAAAAGGAAAGTTTCCAAAATCAGACATATCGCTTACTTTAATCTGTAAACACTATTACACATATATAGCATACTGAACTGTTAAAATATAGAAATTGAGAAAAATGAAAAATCTGCTTAAAATTATTAAATTAATATTTGGTATTGTCTACTTGAAAGTATATTTCAAACATATATTCTTATACCAGCTACTTTAAATGTCTGTAGTTAAACACCGGAAATTATCAAAACATACCAAATAATTTCCTTAAATATTTTTTTGTTAGTTCAGTTCATACAATGAAGCACAAAACTATCACCCTGTAGAAAAAAACTGTATTAGGAAAATAAGCACCCATGAAAAAAGGTCATATTTTGGAAAATGTATAATGAATGGTTTACTCTTCTGTTAATAAAGGTGTTTAACAATTAAATTAATCTTTAGGAAGAGAAAAACATTAAAAGGTAGTTTACCACCAAGGGAGATCTGATGGGATTTTGCATTATAAGTTATGATGAGCACTCTTCAAGACAGACAGCAAAACTCCATGACGTCTCATTGTTTAATCAGTTTGGATAATATCAAGTTGATTAATCAGACACACTTCCCTTTGACAGGAATTGCTAATACTTGTAGCAGTAGCAATAATTCCATTCTGCATAATAGGTTTCCCACAGAATTAGAAGTGTTTCTCACCAGACATTGGATTTTAGGATTACTATACATGTAATGATAAATCAAAATGCAAGAAGTGGTTTATCTCACTAGCTAATCTCTAGTAAACATCAAATATAAATGTTTATGCATCCTTTTTGTATGATATACGAGCACCTCATTTTTAAATGCCAATGACCACAGAGTTACTTAGTGCATAATATTGTCAGATTACATGTTAATTACAGAAATCTCAAAACTGAAACCCTTGTAGAATGAGTTTGAGACCTGTAATAAATTTAGGGCCATCACAAACTTTGTATAGCTGGAACAACACATATATATATATGTATATGCGTCACAAAAATAGGCAGATTCACTTAGGTGCAAGCAAAGGTAAAATATTTAATACACAGAAAAATGGATGAAGAATATAAAAAGTAGATAACAAAAAGAATACAAAATAAGACGTACAAAACCTTTGATAAGAATTTAATTCATGACATCTGCCCTATGCATTCCTGAGGATGGAGGGAGAGAGTGTTTGAGACGTGAAGAGTCCATCGATGGCAAGGACATCTCCCCTCAACCTCTCCTCCCATGACTCTTCAATACCTAGCTTATATGTGGTTTGGATAACGATTTCAATCTATTGGTCTTCACCCGATTGGGTGTTCAAACATCTTACTAAGGTCTAAACCCTATTTTAGGTGGTCACTGTAAGCCTACTGTAATGCCCTTTTCCAATCACAATTATACACTTTCCCTATCATTGAAGCCTATTAATATATCTTAATGATCATTTATTTATGACATATTTTTACCTATACCAATAATTACATTTGGTCCTTTTATATTATTGGGGTTAGCAGAGATGTTAAATCTGTTAGACTTTTTTTTTTTACAAGGCCTCTGTTTTAAAGAAAAAACAATTAAACTTATAAATCAGTATTTCTAAAAATTACTAAATATCTACGCATCTATAAGTGAGCTGCCCTGATAAAGTTAGCTGTCATTGACGTTTTTCTCGCTTGCTTTCCAAAAGGTGGATTATTCAGATTTATGGACGTGCTCATTTAGTGTTATGTTTTTATATTTTCCTTTCTTAATATTTTGAAAGATTATATTACTGTGTTAGTAAAGAGGTGAAGCCTTTGTTAACACAAATTGACTTCATGATGCTCAAATACATATAGGTAGAATTTTAATGTGCTACAAAATGTTAAACATCATACCTCAATACCTCATAACCTACCCTTTTTTTCCAACAAGCTTTAGGGCTCCAATATACAAAAGACAAACAGCTTTTTTTAAATATTGAAAAAACTGGACCCCAGAAAGCATTTCCTTGGGCCCCGCTCCAGGCTCTCTAGCATGCAATGACTCCCTCCGCTACCACACCTCATATTTGCAGGTATGCATAAATGATGTATGGAAACATAGCATATCAGGTATTAACACAAAAACCAAGCTTTGCAGGTATAAATCAATTGAAAATCACAAGTTAACTCAGCGTTGTAGGTATAGATCAAATAAACAGAATCAGACATACAAAACCTCTATTTATAGGTATACAATAATAATGTATGGAAACAGAGCGTACCAGATACAGATCAACAGAATAACACACAAACCCAGCTTTGCATGTATAAATCAATTGGAATTCACACATAAACTCAGCAATAAAGGTATATAACCCCCTAAATTGCAGGCATAGATCACAGGTTGCACACCCCAAAGCTAGCCACATTGCCCACATAGAACCTGATCAGCAACCAAATTACACACATATTACAGCCCAGCCAGAGCCAACTTTGTCCCCTAACAGCCCAGTGTAAGACATCTTTGTTGGCAAACAGATTGATCAAGAGTAAATACAGCTGTCTGTCTACTGTGGTACTGTCTCTAAATATGTATAAAATATACTGCACTCAGGTATATCTACTTCAACAGATATTAATTAATAAACAAAACACAACAACATACAAACAAGTTCACAGCCCAACTAACAATGCAACATAACCCAGCATTAACCTGGATCCCTTATGTTCACCTCAATGCTATATTACAGTTTAGCATAACTCAGGGCAATTCCTCCAGCGTGGTCAACAAAGCAAAGAGAAGAAGGAATGAGTATAAGCAAATGTCCTAGTGGCTGACCTGTGAGGTTACTAAAGGTGCTCAGTTACCTAATTAGCCATGTCATAACCAGCCAACTGCTTCTTCAAGTATGGACACAATTTTAAGTTATGGCCATGCAGACCTGCATCAATAAGTAACTTTGGTGTTTGCACTCACACCTAAAAGGAAGATGTGTCTATTCACTAAAAACTAAACTGAAAGGGGTCCACACAACTCCTGATTAACCAAGGAGGGGGCCAACAAGAAACCCCCTCTTCCCTATTTGGTGTGCTACAGGTTATAAAATTAACCTTGTTGGGACACAGATACCAACTATACCCCCTCACCCCATCCCGGAGTTTGGAGGGATTAGTTTAGAATAAATAAAATTATTGGAGACACAGACCCCATACGTTAATTTCTCATCAATCTAGTTCCATTCACAGTAGGATGGGTGGTAAATAAGATCTTTTGGAATGAGAAGAGATAAAGTGCTTGGGAAAAACCCTTTGAAGAGGCATTAGGTGCCTAGGAACCCCCACTTTAGCTTTTCCTTTCAATTTCTTATTTTAAATATTTATTATGTTTATGCAGTTGCTCTGGGGGATACACACCAACTTACCTTAAACTTCTGTGACATATACCTTATCGGTCTCTATCTTCTCATTAACCCCTATATTGCTGCCCATGTCTCACTTAGATGTGGTTAGTATGGCTTTCAATTTGACAGAGGGAGGTTTATATACTTGAAAGCTTGTCCTTAAAATGAATGTATTATTGTATATTGCAGTACTGATTTTTTTCTAACTACCATTCAAAAGTTTGAGGTCACTTAGAAATTTCCTTGTTTTGAAAGCAAAGCAAATATTGCACATTAAAATAGCATGAAATGGATCAGAAATAAAGTGTAGAAATTGTTAATGTAGTAAATGACTAGAAACGGCTGGTTTTTAATGGAATTTTTTTATAGGAGTACAAAGGCCCTTTTATCAGCAACCATCACTTCTGTGTTCCAATGACACATTGCGTTCACTTATCCAGGAAGGGTGAGGCAAGAGAGGCGCTCGCC
This sequence comes from Spea multiplicata, assembly GCA_009364415.1. Taxonomy (NCBI): domain Eukaryota; kingdom Metazoa; phylum Chordata; class Amphibia; order Anura; family Pelobatidae; genus Spea; species Spea multiplicata. Next base: position 4,010 of record VKOC01018455.1, read on the forward strand.
TCGGGCACAGCTGTGAGGGGACGCACCGATCAGCAGCTACAGCTTGCAGGACTGGTTGGGGAGATCCCCGTGTGGAAATACACTGCTGCCCACAATGTGATTCACCACAAAAAAACACTAAGGTATAGGGGAGGGAGCCAGTGGAGAGGCCACCTCCCGGACGTCAGGGGAGTGCCAAGGCAGCTGCAAGATTGTGATCTCCTCAACCAGCCCTGCTCATCAGGCACCTCTGTGGTCTAGGTAGGAGGTGTCCGATGAGCAGGCACGGTTGGGGAGATCACAATCCCCCTCTAACCGGCCCAACATTAAGGAGCCTGAGGTCTGTCACTTCAAACCTCGACTTCCGTGTTACCTAATCACTATGCGCCCGCAAATGAGTGAGAGTGCTGGGATATGACGGTTTTTTCACACAAATTGTAATTCAGGTATAAATGTACAGCTCCTGAAATATGCCCCTGATATGTGTCCAGCAACATCATATGAATACAGTGATACCATATATGAATCGGTTTGTCAGGTTATTTGGGGTCTAAGAGGCCACATTTGAGACATGGGATTTTGACATCTGGTCCTTCTGCCATCTGGGCCATCTTTGAAGCCGGCCAATTCAATTCACTTCATCAAACCATATAGCTTCGAAAACTAGACAACCTAAGGTATTTCAAATGCTGGCATTTTTATTCTTTACATGCACTAATTCTTCTACCAGCCTTTGTCAAAGTTTGTGGTAGTGATTTTTTGGTTTTTTTTAAACACACATTGTACTTCAGGTATGAATGTGTAGCTCCTGGTATATGTCACTGTCAAAGAACACCCCAATATTGGTTAGCAACATCCCCTGAGTACAGCGATACCACTCATGCATAGGTTTACCGGGTTGTTTTGGGGGCTAAAAGGCAACGCTTGGGAGGAATGCATTTTTGCAATGTAGAAATTTACCATCTGGTCATCCTGTCCCCCATGTCCTATGTGTACACACATTGTACTTTTGGTATGAATTTACAGCCCTTGTCAATGTTCAGCAACATTTCCTGAGTACAGTGGTACCACCCATGCTTGGGCCTGGAGACACCTCCATCTTGCGAGAGGCAAAAGAAGTGGCGCTTGTGACCACTTTCAGGAGCTTTGCTTAAACAGTGTTGCTGTAATAGCTCGATTTCGAGGCATTCAGCAACACCGAGATCGGCATAAGGAGCCATGTCTGACTTCTACCTGGGGCGTCAACGTCTGCCATACACTGTATGGCGGCAGACGCCAGTTTTAAAAGTTTAGGAGATCTAAACACTATCTTTGTTTAGATAGTCTTGGACACTATCCAACATGCAGCCAGAGCAACCGATCTTAAGCGGGCCGCACCTCAAGCCCTGCTACTTACTTGTGGGAGGGTCTTCTGGACTGCACAGAGGAAGTGGAGTTCACGTGACATCCTACTTCCTCTGTGCTTTAGCAGAGAAGGCAGAGGGAGGCCGCGCCCCCTGCTGAAGTGAGCGGCATCGAGGAGCTGCAGTGCAGGTAAGGGGGTGGGGAGGGTGTTTGAATGAGTGTGTGTGTGATTGAGGGAATGAATCTGTGAATGAATGATTATATGAATGAATGAGTGTGTGTGATAGCATGGATGTGTAAGTGCTGTAACCTAGGCATGATGGGACTGTGATTGCTGTTAGCAATCACACTCCTATCATGCCAAGTCAGCCAGTAAATGCTGAAACCTGGCTAGCTGCCCCCCTTGTGTATTGATGCTGCCAGCAGTGTGGGGTTTGCACTTACAGACACCCTGTACCAGCATGTATTGGCTGACTTGGGATGATAAAAGTGTGACTGCTAACAGCAATCTGCTAACAGCAATCACAGTCCCATCATGCCTAGGTTCCAGCATTTACTGGTTGCCTGGGTATAAAAAGAGTGTGTTTGCTGTTAGCAATCACACTCCTATCATGCCAAGTCATATTGTTGATTTTTTTGTCCAATTGTGGTGTGGACAAAAATACCGGTACAATGCCCAGCCAACCAGTACATGCTGGAATCTGGGTATGCCTGAGATTGCTGTTAACAATCATAATATATAATTTGTTTGTACAATTTTGGTGTGTAACTTACTTTTATTAAAAGTGTGGGGGGGTCATTTTCAGGTTTGGCTAAGTGAACCCTGAATTTTCGGTTTTGATCCAGAATTTTCATTTCGGTGTATCCCTACGATAAATAGAACTATTTCATTTTTACTTATCCAGAATCCTGAATTTGTAGTCACAAAACTTTCTAGGCCCAGAAATCAGTGAGAGGAAAAGTAAAGGTTTTGTGTCATTTACTTTATTTTAATCTGCATATTTTATTAAAGGCCATATTTTCTCACAGTGAAAAATGAGTGCAGCCCTCGTGCATATACATTTCTGATGAAGTGGCCCACTGCAGAAAAAACTTGGACACCCCTGATCTAGAATATCACATATCTAGGTCTAGTGACATAATGCAATCATAGAGGCTGTTACATTGTCAACACCATTTGTTAGACGAATAAGCACCATTGAGGAAATGTGTGTCAATAGGACCAGATTGCTGCCATAATGTACTTGACTATTGCATTTTGCATTTTTTTTGAATTTGACCATGGAGAAGTTTATAAACATTCTGAAGTCAAACATATCAATAATAAAATCAATTTAATAAAATAATTTATGTTTAATTAATTTGCCATCTGCATGTACATATCTATGCAAACATAGAAAATATTTGTGGAAATAAAATAATTAAAAGCAGTCAGGCCCCATTAACTTGAAAAACTTTTTAGGGCATTGGTGAAGCAAGACAATTTTTCTCTCTGCTTTTCTGTATGTGAGCAGGTTTTTAGTGAGAAATGCTGCTCATTGAATTACCCAGCGGCTGCCTGCTGGCATCATATAGTTATAGGTAACATGCTGGGTGTCTGGTCATGTTTGTGTGTTCCTAACCCATTCGCCCTTTGCAATGATGAATCCAGTGGCGTCCTGTTAGTGCCATAAACACATTAGACAAGCTAAGTGCTCACTAGACATAGCAATTCTGCGTAACTTGTCAAATTCATGTTAACTAATTTTTGTTTGGTAAACGGACTATAAAATGTAAATATTAAAGTAAAAATGATTTGACTTTTCTTTTGAACTGTCCTTTTATCCAGTTTATTTACAAAAGGTGGATACCCAAATGTGGAATAAATGAGGATTCAAATGCTAGGAACAAAGTAAGACAAAGTTAGAACAATCATTTTTGTAGCCTAAAGTAAATCTAGAAGCACCCCGGGAGAAATAACATTACATTTCATGCATGTTACAGCCAACATAAAATTCATATACCTTAATAAAATAAAATCAAGCATGGTAAATTACCTTGAAGAACAAGTTTATAAGGCATGTAATTTCTGATTGGATTATACATTATATTAAAATGTATTAATTTTATGCCATTTTTTGGATTTAATATAGTTAACTCTGTCTTTACTAGCTTGACATTTTGATTTGCTGTGTCTTTAGTGTAAAATGTTATAAAGACAAGTTGTTTGTGCATTTATACAAAAATATGTCATTTGTGCAATATTTTATTGCATGACACATTATATGTGATTTTGTTACTCCTTCAACCTCTTCATGATGTTGGTTGTTTTATACCACAACGATTAGATTTTTTGTTTCTTTAGTCTGCTTTTTTTTTTTTTGCATTAGTTTGGCTCATTCTAATATACTTTATCCATGCATTATATAAAATTTTTGGACAGTTGGGCTATCTTGTGATGTGATATTGCAATATATAATCCATTGTTTAGTCTGGGACAAATATTACAAAATTGAAGATATCTAATAAATAAAATAAAGATTTTCTAGTTTTGCAAAATAATTTCCACATAATTAAGGCAGTTGAAGAAAATATATTCATATACTTATTCTGGTTTGGAAACAACTGCTTGTGCATATGATTTTAATCTATTTCGTAAATAATAAGGTAAATGTTACATAATGCATATTGTAGGGAACAGCTCACACATGGGGCGGCAATGACAGTATTCACACAGGCAGCAGGTTTCAAAAGTTCAAGATGGTGTTTATTTAAATGATTTAGGCACAGAGCACCATGCAAACAAAACAAACACTAAGCCTGTCCGGCTCTAACTAAACATCAGGATACCTCACTATCCCACTATAAGCCTAAGGTCTGGCACCAAGCAAAGTAACAAGTTGTCCATAGGGAAAGCTTCATACCTGGTGGGCTGCAGTGCTGGCTGTAGCTGCTCCTTGACTCAGTCTCTCCTACACACTGCAAACCTAACAGCCCTCTCATTTAAGGCTTCCTCCCCAGTAATAAACATAGGAAGCCTCACCTGAGGACCCCTGGGAGTAAAGAAAACCCATAATGGACTAGGGGTGTGGACTGGAGCTCTCCACTTCCAACCTGTCCTCCAGTCCAAAAAATCCAGCCCATGTAACTTTAAACAAGAGAGCCCTAGCAGACTATGCATCCTCCTGGATTTCTGCTACTGTGCATGGCTGAGGAAACCAGGTGAGATATACACCCCATCCACCACTTTCCCATACACTTTACCACAATATATATCTCCATTTTTCCAAGCTGTACATTTACAAACTTTGGTATTCTGGTACTGTAACTTCAATCATGCTCTCAGAAACAAAAACCGACCTACAGAAGTATATGTTACAGAAAAGTACAACAGAATGGCAGAGGAATCAAGGTGTTGAAATGGCCCAGTCAAAGTCCAGTCCTCAACCCAACTGAAATGCTGTGGCAAGATCTTAAGAGCGCTGTGCATAAACAAATGCCCACAAACCTCAATAAACTGAAGCAACATTGTACAGAAGAGTGTGACAAATTTCTTCCACAACAATGTGAGAGACTGATAAAGTCATACAGAAAAGATTTGTTCAAATTATAGCTGCTAATAAATCAGACATTTTTTACACATGGCTTCTATATTTTGGCTATTTTTGTTGAATTAATCATGACACGGTGTAATATATCATGTGCTTTTGTTCATCCGAGGTTGTATTTACAAATTTTTAGACCTCCTAAGATATAGATGATTTTTATTATGTCCTGATATGTAAAACCATATTCACACTACTGTAAATAATCTCATGAAATAGTCAAATTGATCCTTGCATGGACAGTGCCCATGTATGAGTGTAGGGGAGCGTGGTAGTAAGTGTCCAATTGGGTGGTGGTGCTTTGGGGGTAGGTTATTTAGGAGTGGGTGCTCCCTCAGTAGCCATTTTCCCTTTCGCACTTAGTAGCAGCTTCACTCGCCCTTGTTGTTCTTAATGTCTTTGCTTTGGTTTTATGTGTGTGCTAAACTTATTTTCTTGGGACAGCAAGTGGGGTTATAGGTCCTTGCAACTCGAGGTTGGTAATGGAAGGAGGGGGAGTCATGGTTAACAGAAGTTCAATTGGGGACTAGGCCCCCCCAACCTTTACAAGGTAGCAGATCATTATTATTGGACGTGCCCAGTGAGCTAAAAGCTGGCTAGTAGTTAGCATTGATGGTTTGGTAGGTGGTATAGGAGCGACAGAACATTGGATGAGGGGGGAGGGGATCACCACGGGGTAGATGCAATTTGCACTATGTATAGTTTTGTTTTTTAAATTTATTGAGTGGCTGGCAAGGATTAGTTTTCTATGTTAGGTTAACATTGTTTAATAAAGTGTTTGGCCTATCTTTAGACTAATTGTGTTCTTGAGTTGGACTGGGCTGGCTTAACCATGGTTCAGGATAACACTGTCCCTACTATCCTCATATAAGATATTCTTATTAAATCTTCAAAAACAGTTAATGCGATTTAGAGAAAGGGCACTGCTAATATAACCAATTGAAATGTAATTTTCCCTAAAAATTAAATCTTTATGCATATCATACCTAATAAGTTCTGTTCTAACAACATCAAAAAGCTGTTTCCTATTCACTTTTTATCTATTAAAATTGCCTTTAGATGCCTATCCGGCCTTTTGAACTTATATTTCTATGTTGAGAGGATTTACTTAACATCATATAAAATAAAGCTTAGCATCTGAAATCGACAGTTTCCAATTTCTTTATCTATAATTAAAGCAAAATTAGCAGAAGTCTTAGCACTGACTGTATTTTCATAGCAACAATATTCATATTAAACTGAAATGAACTGCAAAAGCTATTAAATTGCACTTGAAAAAGTCAAAACAAAGTGATAAAAAGTACTAAGAAGAAATATTGCTGTTTTTATCACTCTATAGTATCTTTATAAAGAGGTAAAGTAAGTTTAAGCAAACACGAAAATCAGTTTTTAAAATATTAAAAACTTATTTTTATATTGCATAAACAGGAATTAAGGTAAAAATAATACCTTGTAGGATAACATTAATGCAAATACAGGAATTGTTTGTTCCAGGAGGATCAGCTGTGTCGGGCTGCAGGTTGTCTACCTTTTAGTCCGGGGGGGTGAGGAGCACCCTCTCCCCCCTGCTATCAGTCCATGGTCACCATGGACGGGAATTCTGTTTGCATTTAGTCAGTCAGTCATGTAGTCAGGCTGTGCATCAGGTCGGGTCTTCCGGTCTGTGCATCTAGCCGGTCTGTGGGTGTAGCTAGCTGGTCCGATTCCATTCATGTTTTAGTAGGTTGGTGCTTAGTAGGTCTGTAACTGGTTTTGTTTGTACCAGGTTTTATTTAGGTCCTGGTCTAGTCTCATATTGTATCTATTGTATCCATCAGTGCTTATGTCACTTGCTGTTTTGGGAGGTCGGTATATGCATGCTAGGTGTTTTGCATAGCCGTGTTAAGAGGTTAGGGGTTCTCTATAGTGAGACTTTATTTATTCAAGTAGTCAATCCAGCCCCCCAAGTCTCCCCTCCTCATCTGAGATTAGGCCATACAAGCTAGTGTTCCATGCCTCAATCTGAGTTAGCTTGGCCTTCCCTTCTATGTTACACTCCTGCTCTATTGCAGAGCTCGTTTAGTCAGTATAGATGGTAGGTTCTGAGTATAGCATGTTTGACTAGGTTTCTTTATACTTTGTGACAAAAGGTGTGGTAAAGTGGTAGATGGCAGGTATATTAGACCAGCCTTGGTCAATTGTAGTCTGCTTTAAAATATGTCCCAGGGAAGGATATTGTTTGTCTACAAACTGCACTACTGGCAGTTTGCAAAACATGGTAAGGGTCCCTGGGGCGGAGCATCTGGAAGAGCAGGGGGGGCACTAATTGCTGTTTTGATCCAGTCCAGAGCCTGCATTCTGCACAGGAGCTCCACAGGTGTGGACTAAGTAACAGCTCACCTGTGGCTGATTAATTAGCAGGCAGAAGGTTAAAGGGATTGAGCCTGATTCAGAGAGGAGACCAGTGTTATTCCAGCTAGGAGAGCTGATGAACTGAGGGGTGGTTTCTCTCTGCAAAGCCATATTGATGGTAACTTGTAACCTGTTTTGTACTAAACCAACACTGTTATTCTTCTTACAACTGCTGCTGTTTATTCCTTTAAAATAAACATTGAAGCTGAGCTGGATGTGTCCTGGACTTCATTTACCCTAGAAGACTGTGGTTACAGCCAAGATCCTTGACAAAAATCCCAAGGAAAAGGGAGGCCTGTCACATATGGTGGAGTATGCGGGTGTCCACGTAAGTCTGTGGGTAGAAGCCAGTTACAGCTCAACATGGAGGATATTATCAAGGCGTTGATCCAATCCACCACTGTGCAACAGGAGGCTAACAGGAGAGCTACAGAAAACAGTGCAGTTCTGCAGCAATTGGTAGTGACCCAGGCAGAGAATGCTAAACTCCTGGCCAAAGCACAAATAGAAAGCACTGAATCCTTAGTGCAGCAGATTGCAGTGGCACAACTTGAGGCATTTAAAGTAACCCGTGAAGAACTGCAGCTATATTCTCAGGACACCAGGGACAATACTCCAGGACTCAGAGGGTTAACCAGACGTAATAGGCCTGGGAGAGGAACTAATTGGGGGTCAGACTATGTTGTGAAATGCTTTAGGTGCAATGAGGCTGGTCATATGGCTAAGGAATGCCCCTTGAAGGATGAACCTATGGAGTGCAATATGGGTGAAAATGAGGGAATGCATTCATTTTTGTTTAATTGTGTTGCGTCTATTAACAATGACTATGATAATAACCCTTATTGGTGCTATGTTAATGTGAATGGAAAAATGTCTAAAGCATTACTTGATTCAGGAAGTATGGTCACATTAGTAGCAGAATCTGTAATACCCTATGTGAAGTCTGATCATGTACAAAAAGTGGGAATTATCTGTGTTCATGGGGATAAGAGAGAGTATCCCACAGCAGAAGTAAATATTGGAACCCCGTATGGTTCTCTAAAATACAGAGTGGGTGTAGTACCTAGACTATCCCAGCAGGTGGTAATAGGTAGAGATTTCCCCCATTTTCTAGAATTATGGGCCTCTGCAGAAAAGACAGGCCAACGCTCATCAGAAATTAACCAGGCTGATGATTACGTGTTTCCTTTTGCCAATACCGAATTGGATTTTGACCATCGGGAGAGGCACCCGGGCAAATCTTACTACCCTAAACCAGTACTAGTGGGGGACAACCCAGAACAAACTAGTGAGGAGCCTGCTAATACTGCAGAGAATGATGACTTATTGGACATAGGGATCAGTCCTGGTAACTTTAAAAGCGCCCAGTGGGAAGATCCCACTTTAATTGCAGCCCGAAATAATATAAAGGTTGTAAATGGGGTTGCTGCTCAGCCAGGAGAAGCACTGTCATTCCCTTATTTTGAAACGTTAAATGACTTAATCTACCGTGTAGAAAAGAAAGCTGCAGATATTATTAAGCAACTGTTGGTTCCACAGGCTTTCCCTAATATAGTATTGAAGTTGGCTCACAGCCACATACTAGGAGGACACCTGGGAGTTGATAAAACAAGAGAGAGAGTCCTTAAACGTTTTTACTGGCCTGGAGTGCTTGCTGCTATAACAAACTATTGCTCTTCATGCCCTGAATGCCAGCACAGGGCCCCGTTCAAGGCTTTCCGTAGTCCGCTAGTTCCCCTACCTATCATAGATGTACCCTTTGAAAGGATCGCTATGGACTTAGTAGGGCCACTGATAAAATCCGCTAGAGGGCATCAGTATATACTAGTTGTTCTGGACTATGCAACACGATACCCTGAAGCCATACCCTTACGTAATTCCTCTGCAAAGTCAATAGCAAAGGAGCTAATGCTGATGTTTAGCAGAGTGGGTATCCCCAAAGAAATCCTGACGGACCAGGGGACCCCTTTTATGTCCAGGGTCACCAAAGAGCTATGCAGACTCCTGCAGGTTAAACACCTTAAAACCTCAGTATATCACCCACAGACTGATGGTTTAGTAGAAAGATTTAATAAAACCCTTAAGAGTATGCTACGGAAAGTAATTGACACTGACGGGAAAAACTGGGATTGTTTATTGCCATATCTAATGTTCTCCATTAGGGAGGTTCCGCAGGCCTCCACAGGCTTCTCTCCTTTTGAATTGTTGTATGGGAGGCATCCCCGTGGAATGCTGGATATAGCTAAAGAGACCTGGGAGCAGGAGAGCACACCCTACCGGAGTGTAATTGAGCACATAGCTCAAATGCAGGATAGAATGGCTACTATTTTGCCTATTGTCAGGGAACACATGCAGAAAGCTCAGCAGGCTCAGAAAACCAGTTATAATCGTAATGCCCGCATCAGAGTGTTTCAGCCTGGAGACAGGGTGTTGGTACTGGTCCCCACAGTAGAGAATAAGTTCCTGGCAACTTGGCATGGACCATACGAGATAATCGAGAAAGTGAGTGACGTCAACTATAAAGTTAGGCAACAAGGTAGAAGAAAGCCGGAGCAGTTGTATCATGTAAATCTGCTGAAACCTTGGAAAGACAGAGAGGTCTTGGTGGCTTTAAAGCCTTCAGAACCCCCTAAGGCCGAGCCAGAGGTAAATATAGCCGAGACATTATCTATACATCAGAAGCAAGAGGTCAGGGATTTTATAAGAAGAAATAAGGATGTTTTCTCTGTAGTCCCAGGAAAGACTAATGTTATCAAACATGACATAGTCACAGAACCAGGGAAAAGGGTTAATCTCAAACCCTATAGAATACCTGAGGCGCGGCGGGAGGCTATAAACATAGAGGTCGCAAAAATGCTAAAACTTGGAGTCATTGAGGAATCCCAGAGTGACTGGAGCAGTCCTATTGTATTGGTGCCAAAACCTGATGGCACATGGAGATTCTGTAACGACTATCGGAAGTTGAACGGCGTCTCAAAATTTGACGCGTACCCAATGCCAAGAGTTGATGAGTTAATAGAAAGACTGGGTAAAGCACGCTATTTGACGACTCTAGACCTGACAAAAGGTTACTGGCAAGTCCCTCTCACAGACCGGGCCAAGGAAATAACAGCCTTTTCAACACCCAGTGGCCTGTTTCAGTACACTGTATTGCCATTTGGGTTACATGGTGCACCTGCCACGTTCCAACGAATGATGGACAGAATTCTTAAACCCCATACTCGCTATGCCGCTGCTCATTTGGATGATGTTGTCATCCACAGTACAGACTGGGAATCCCATCTTCCAAAAGTTCAAGCAGTGCTTGATTCTATCCGCTCGGCGGGTTTAACTGCCAATCCTTCCAAATGTACTATTGGCTTAGAAGAGGCTAAGTACTTAGGATATTCAATTGGGAGAGGATTGGTTAAACCACAAACTGCAAAAGTGGAAGCCATACAAAAATGGCCACAGCCACTTACAAAAAAACAAGTAAGGGCATTTCTGGGTTTGACTGGTTACTATAGGAGGTTTATTCCAGATTTTGCTACCATTGCTGCTCCTCTAACTGACCTCACTAAGGC
>VKOC01018457.1:0-14767 GCA_009364415.1 Spea multiplicata
GACCAGGGCCGGCCTTAGGGGGTGTGGCAGCAGGGGCGCCTGCCCGGGAGTCGGAAATAGAAACAGCGTCTTTTTAAAAAAAAAAAAAACTTTATTTAATGCGGAGGAGAAACAGGGGCGCCGATCTGTCGCTCATGAAGTTTTCAGCAACCGCTCGGCGCCCCTCACTCTCCTACCCAAGGTATCGATCTCCATTGCGGTGCTGGCGGATGATGTCATATTTCGGAGCTCAGCTGTGAAGCGTGCATCGTGGCAGAGCGGGAAGACGGACGCCCGGCAACAAGGTAAGCAAGGATAATGAGAAGTAGGGAGAGGGGATAGATAGTGAGAAGGGGCAGAGGTGGGTTAGATAGAAAGGGGCAGGGGGGGCTAGATAGTGAGAAGGGGCAGTGAAGAAAGTGGCAGAAGGAGGGGACAGTGAGAAGTAACAGAAGGGGTAGGCAGTGGAGAAGTGCGGAGAGGCAGTGAGAAGTGGCAGAGGGGGAGGCAGTGAGAAAGTGCAGAGGTGGTACATAGTGAGAAACAGGGAAGAGGGGGTACATAGTGAGAGGGGATAGATAATGAAAGTGGAGAGGGATAATATAAGTGAGAAGAGGTAGAGGGGGTACATATTGAGAAGTGGGGAAGGGGGAACATAGTGAGAAAGGGGGAAAGGCATATTGAGAAGGGGGAGTGGGGGTACATTGTGAGAAGGGCGTACTTAGTGAGAAGGGGCAGATAAGAACCCCCTTCTTATCTGCCCCTTCTCACTATGTACGCCCTTCTCACAATGTACCCCCACTCCCCCTTGGGAGATGGGGAGAGGGGGCATATAGTGAGAAGTGGGAGAGGGGATGGATAGTAAGAAGATGGAGTACATAGTTTGCAGATAAAGATGTCTTACACTGGGCTGTTTGGGGACAAAGTTGGCTCAGGCTGGGCTGTAATATGTGTATAGTTTGGGTGCTGATCAGGTTCTATGTGGGCAATGTGGACACCAGGGATGGCTTTGGGGTGTGCAACCTGTGATCTATGCCTGTAATTTAGAGGGTTATCTATACCTTTAATGCTGAGCTTATATGTCAATTCTAATTGATTTATACCTGCAAAACTGGGTGTGTGTTATTCTGTTGATCTGTATCTGGTACGCTCTGTTTCCATACATTATTATTGTATACCTACAAATAGAGGGTTTGTCTTATTTGATCTATACCTTCAATGCTGAGTTAACATGTGATCTTCATTCTTCCCCTAATTTTCAGTCAGTGTGGCATTTTTTTGGTGTGGTAGCGGAGGGAGTGATTGCATGCTAGGGAGCGTGGAGCAGGGCCCAAGAAAATGCTTTCTGGGGTCCAATTTTTTCAATATTTAAAAAATGTTTTTGTTACAGCAAATTAGCTGTTTTGTTTAATGAAAGCTATTTGTTTTTTACAAGATTTTTTCTTTTCTTTTTTGGGAGATGGGGGTTCCACAGGAGTAGTCCGCACAGGGCGCCAAAACACCTAAGGCCGGCTCTGGTGCTGACCACATATCATGTAGATGGTGACACTTTAAGGGCCTCTATCTGTGATCTCTGCATGCTGTAGCCATGAGTATTCTTTTGGAAACAAAATTTTTCACTGCTGGCTCACATCTCAAAGTTTATTGTCTCTTTCTGTATACCACATAAAAGATTAACTACAATAAACATGACAGACTGGAGAGATGGAGCAGTACAATCTCAAAAACCTTTGTAAAGAATGGAATTTGCAGGATACGGGATTTTTTATGCTTGTATTGTTTATTAGACAGTAATTACAAAGTGTAATCTATGTTAATGCACACATCAATAAGACAAAGTTGAACATATCTGCATCTGTTTACTATCATTCGCTCTAAAAATACACATCCTTTGTTGTTGTTTTTTTTAAATACACTTTTTTAATGACCCTATAAATAAAAGTATAGAGTTGTACTGTGTTAGCCATAGAAAGAGGGTAAGTAAAATTTGTTAAAGATGGTACCTTTATAGGCAAACTAACATGTAATGGATTGCAAGCTTTTGAGACAATCTAGGTCTCTTTTTCAGGCATATTATATGAATATGCCTGAAGAAAAGACCTAGATAGTCTTGAAAGCTTGCAATCTATTCTACTGTACAGCCAATAAAGGTATCATCGTTACCATACATAAAACGAGTGTGAGTTTTGATAAATATAATTTGGGAATACTTTTTAGAAGAAGAAAACGTTACTACTTTTCTACTGTGAGAATATTTAATCAGGGCTAAGTATATTGTGTCATCTTAATTATAATGAGCCAGTAACATAGCCAATAAATGCCAATGTAGCATCATCGAAGAAGAATGCATATTAAACATAGAAATATAAATATGTGGCACCTGTATATCAACAGGACGGTTCAAGGAGAGGCAGTGGAGTCCCAGAGAGGCACTAAAGATACTGTCACAGTAACTTTCAATTGAGCACTTCTAGAGAGAGTTCCTATTTTCACTATTTAGTTACAAGAAAAAAGCTTGGGTACATATTGTCAGGATTTTTCAAAACAAGAAAAAAGCTTGGGTACATATTGTCAGGATTTTTCGTATTGTTTCAATTGGTTCGTATTACAGAGCCTTTTCCAGGATTTTGTGATTGTTAGCAAAAGCAATCTGCCACGCAGATGTGTCCAAAACATACACAACATTTGACAGTATACAGGAGGACAAGTCATGCTAAGACAAATATGATATCTCTCTGTATATACGCTTCCAACTTTGATATACAGACAGCTTTGTGATGCTTATATCAAATAAACATTAGCATTTTTCATTTACTTCAAAAATCTTAGCATAAAACAATACCCACACATTGAATCCAGCAACAGTATGGAATTAAATTATGAAATATTATTTAAATTGTAGACTGGAGGATAACATGTCATTTACCACTAAGGAGTGGTGGATAAGCCTCTCTTGAGCAGATGACAAGGTCAAGGACAAAGATTTGAGGTCTTACAGAAAGTACAAAAAAGGCAGACTAGATTAATGTAATAGCTCCCTTCTCTTTTTTGTTTTGTTTAAATGTAATGGATCCCATAAATTCTAGGTTTTTTGTTTGTTAAAAAAATACTATCTAGATGTTAGCAAACCAGCTCCAAAATTATTTCATTGGAAATAGTTACCTTGTGATATAAATGTTTCTCTCTTTCAGCTCCCACATAATTACGAATTTGTGTTCAGCTGAGATCCATTTAATTTGTTAGTAATAAGCACATGATATGTTGGTGTTTAGACATTATTTGAAGTATAAAGACTATAAACAGCATCGTTTAAAATTCTTATATTCCCAGAGTTAGAAATACTATGTCACATCCCAGCTGTGTTAAATATGTCAAATGAAAAGTCACCTAAAAGAGTAGCTGGGGTCCATTCAGGGATATACTTTATAGAATAGAACCACTATGAGTAAACTAGCATAGCACAAATTATGCAGCGTTTTATAAAATGTATTGTCAAATTGCAATGGGTATATTTGACACATATACTGTAATAGTATACCAGTTCCTATTAGTTATAACTTACAGTCAAAATGTTTCCTAAAAAAAACAACATTAAAATATGGGTTGACATCACAGGGGCACCTGGTATTCGTAATGCATATGTGCTGCACATATATGTGGGCACATTCCAGTATCATGAGATCTTTATGTAGAACAATATATCATGTTACAAAAAGTGCGATATGAAATAACTTTAAAAACTATCAACTGTTTAAAGAGATACATTGCATTAATGTTGCTAAATGCCAATAATTCATATTATGTCCTATTGATAGTATCCGTACTGTTTTAGATTTTTTAACTAAAATGAAACTCCCAGGAGTCATTAGTCTTTCCTAAAAAATAAAAGTGGGAGTGTTTTGGACATTTGCCGATGTGAAATGGTATGTTTTGGGTATATCCTAAGTTTGTTACAGTCACAGTAGATTTATGCCTGTAGGTGACAGGCAGAACATTACTAGTAGCAGTCATAACAACAACAGGAGGTGTCAATTATTTGTACCGTATACACAAGGATTATATGAATGTTGTATACATAATTGTGCAAGGCTTAGCTTGTAACTCTTGTGTTACATTTTTTAATACAATGGTTAGATTTCTAGATACAAGATCAAAGCAGAAGAACATGGAACCCCACATGCTGTTTTATGGTCTCTGCAAGCATCAGGTTTATAGGCCTCAAAAGAATGGAACTATGGACCTCAGGTATATCAAAGCTGGGAGACAAAAGGTTGCTGTGACTTTCTAAATGAAGTAAAGGTGGTCTCAATAAACAAAGTTCAAATAGTACCATCAATTGTTAAGAATAAAACACTGGAGGAAATAGTAACACCATAAGAAACAGGTTCAAGCAATCATATGTCTAGTCACTACGCAGCACACAGAATAAAATAAAAACATATGCAACTATTAGATATCTTTAAAATACTTTAGTTATAAAAGCTATGGTAAGTTACTCTGTACTTTACAGCTAACAATATATAAATGCTATATTTTATTATTTATTGTTTTATATAGTGCCATTGTATTCCGCAGCGCTGTTCAATGGGTAAACAAGATGTAGTGTTGTAAAATAACAATTTCACTTATAGAAACAAGAGGTAAGGAGCGCCCTGTTCAAATGAGCTTACTATCTAGAAGGAGTTAGTGTGTGTTATTTTAAAGGCAGAAGTACCACTCTCAGGGATGGGCCAGCCACACTAGTATTGTATGAAACCAAGAGAGGGTCTGAAGGGCATTAAAGCATTTGTTTGTAGGTGTCCCTAAAGAAGTGGGTCTTAAGGGATTTTTTTAAGGGCCGAAGGCAGCGGGAAAGTAAGGCTGGGGAAGGGCCTTCCACAAGATAGGAGTAACCCTTGAAAAATTTTGCAAGCGTGCGTGAGAACTAGAAATCAGAGCACTGGACAGACGAAGATTATTGGATGAGTGGAGAGACCAGGTATGTGTGTATTTATAGATTTACAAGGAGATGTACAGTGCCCTCAACTAATAATTGCTTTAAACAAAACCATACTGCTCTCATGGATAGCAAGCAATATATAATTTTGACAATTATTGGCACCTCTATGAATTCATATGAAAAAAATATTTTTGAAGTATACTCCCATTGTGTCAGGGCTCGGGTAAGCAGGTCTGTTAGGAGCCCAGTTGCAGCCCACAATGCATTTTGATCTGTAGGAAGGTAAAGACAGGGAAAAATAAACAGACTGAAGGCTGGATATTATTTTGACACAGTCTGTATTGGAGTAAGCTGACAAGGCAGGTGAGTGGAACACAGGACTAGTCTTGACTGGCAATATGCCTGGAAAGCCCTCGGACGGGGCACACGGCAGGAAAGCCCTCGGACAGGGCACGCGGCTGGAAAGCCCTCGGACAGGGCACCGAACACACGACAGGGCACCAGACACAGCCGGATCAGACCCAGAAAGATGAGACATTGCCCAATCAGAATCCAGGAGCAAAGTCAGAACAAGCCAGATCAATACCATGAGATCACAAATAAGAGCCAAATCAGGAGCCAAGAGCAAGGTCAGGACAAGCCAGGTCAAAACGGGTAGAATCCAACAGGGAACAGCACAGGGCCAAGAAGCAAAGCTGAATATACTACAATCCAAAGGCCTGGAATGATGGATTCAAGAGGTATTTAAAAGGGAGGGCTGCATCCAGGTAAGCAGATGCAGCTGGTAAGTTCGTCAGCATACTGTGATCTGACAGGTGATGTCTAGAGGAATGGAATTTAACCCAAATTTTAGAGGGTAGAATGCCCACTATCAGCAATACATTTTTTATTACATTATTATTTTAACGCTGCTGGGAAAAACAACTATTGTATTCTTACTCTGTTTTTCTCAGTCATAGTCAGTGGCATAAATAGAAGATAAGTATTGTTTAATGTTTATGGTACCGATACCAGCTTATCCTTGGTAAGCTAGGCCATAATCAAGATGTATCATTAAAAATATTTTAGTATACGTAATATTAATGTAATATCACATATCACTACTTAATATAGCACATGTGATAAAAAGTGAATATACAGTGGGGCAAAAAAGTATTTAGTCAGCCACCAATTGTGCAAGTTCTCCCACTTAAAAAGATGAGAGAGGCCTGTAATTTTCACCATAGGTACACTTCAACTATGAGAGACAGAATGGGGGAAAGTACAGGAGATCACATTGTAGGATTTCTAATGAATTCATTGGTAAATTCCTCGGTAAAATAAGTATTTGGTCACCTACAAACATGCAAGATATCTGGCTCTCACAGACCTGTAACATCTTCTTTAAGAGTCTCCTCTGTCCTCCACTCGTTACCTGTATTAATGGCACCTGTTTGAACTTGTTATCAGTATAAAAGACACCTGTCCACAACCTCAAACAGTCACACTCCAAACCCCACTATGGCCAAAGAGCTGTCGAAGGACACCAGAAACAAAATTGTAGACCTGCACCAGGCTGGGAAGACTGAATCTGCAATAGGCAATCAGCTTGGTGTGAAGAAATCAACTGTGGGAGCAATTATTCGAAAATGGAAGACATACAGGACCACTGATAATCTCCCTCGATCTGGGGCTCCACGCAAGATCTCACCCCGTGGTGTCAAAATGATCACAAGAACGGTGAGCAAAAATCCCAGAACCACACAGGGGGGCCTAGTGAATGACCTGCAGAGAGCTGGGACCAAAGTAACAAAGGCTACCATCAGTAACACACTACGCCGCCAGGGACTCAAATCATGCCAGTGCCAGACGTGTCCCCCTGCTTAAGCCAGTACAAGTCCGGGCCCGTCTGAAGTTTGCTAGAGAGCATTTGGATGATCCAGAAGAGGATTGGGTGAATGTCATATGGTCAGATGAAACCAAGGTAGAACTTTTTGGTAGAAACTCAAATTTCGTGTTTGGAGGAGAAAGAATGCTGAGTTGCATCCAAAGAACACCATACCTATGGTGAAGCATGGGAGTGGAAACATCATGCTTTGGGGCTGTTTTTCTGCAAAGGGCCAGGATGACTGATCCGTGTAAAGGAAAGAATGAATGGGGCCATGTATCGTGAGATTTTGAGTGAAAACCTCCTTCTATCAGCAAGGGCATTGAAGATGAAACGTGGCTGGGTCTTTCAGCATGACAATGATCCCAAACACACACCGCCCGGGCAACGAAGGAGTGGCTTCGTAAGAAGCATTTCAAGGTCCTGGAGTGGCCTAGCCAGTCTCCAGATCTCAACCCCATAGAAAAGTCCGTGTTGCCCAGCGACAGCCCCAAAACATCACTGCTGTAGAGGAGATCTGCATGGAGGAATGGTCCAAAATACCAGCAACAGTGTGTGAAAACCTTGTGAAGACAGAAAATGTTTGACCTCTGTCATTGCCAAAAAAGGGTATATAACGGGTATATAAGTATTGATATGAACTTTTGTTATTGACCAAATACTTATTTTCCACCATAATTTGCAAATAAATTCTTTAAAAATCAGACAATGTGATTTATGGACTTTGTTGTCTGATTCTGTCTCTTATAGTTGAAGTGTACCAATGGCGGAAATTACAGGCCTCTCTCATCTTTTTAAGTGGGAGAACTTGCACTATTGGTGGCTGACTTAATACTTTTTTGCCCCACTGTATATATATACACATTTTGCATTTTCTTATGTGGTTTATGAAACATCTCAGCCTTCTTTTAGTTCTTCTTAAATGAGTATGTCCTTGAGTTGTCATGCTGCACTCTATATTTTTATATGGAATGCTGAACATGTGAGCGTTAGCAACTTTTGCATGTAGAACGCTCAAAAAAAATCTCAGATAAAAAAGTATTATTATAAGACCAAAAATGCATGTTTTTGCAAGTAAGAAAAAAAATACACAAAAATCCCAGTACACTGTGGTTTAAAATATTATACATAACAATGTCATGTTCAATAATATATCACATTTTATTTGTTGGTAAAAGAGAAAAGCTATTATATCTGCATGGAAATGTAAAGGCATGAAAAATATGATGCAATTTAATTAACTTTAAAAATCTACCTTATTTGTGTTCTTTATAAGCATGATATATTTTATAATGTATACCATTCATGTGTATTGTAAATTTGTAGAGCTATAGTAGACTAACTTACACTTACTAAACCCTAACAGACAAGCTCAGATGTGTTGTGTTCTTCAAGATATCCATCAGTTTACCCTTTTATTTAATTATACCACAGACCCATATGTGTTATTAGTTTTTTTCTCCAACCTGACAATTATTTTTTACACTTTTTTCTTGCTCATCCCAGCAAATGGCATATTCATTTCTATTTTTTAATGTTTATTTGAAATTATTGAATAGCATGTTTTGTTTCTCAATATAAACAGGGAGGGATTTGTTTTGAACAGATTTTTTTAGGTCTATGTCTTTTAAAAAAAAGTTATACGATGCCTTAAATTATTTATTTTAAATATATTTAGTTACAACTTTTTCTTTACATATATATAGTGTGAGTTTATATAATGAAAATATTACCAAAAAGCAATAAAGAAGTTGTGTGCTATGAAACAATCAAGTGCTTAATTAATATTGAATGAAAAAGTATAAAACAATATTTGCTTTTTATCATAACTTTTATTAATATTTAAAGATGTGAGTATCCTCCATATACTAACTGTGTTAAAAATATAATAAACAAAAAAATGTACAAGATCATGGAGGACAATAGTATTGTTCTGTACCATGGAAATAAGGACATGTAGTATAACTATTACACTTAGAGTAAGGCATACGTGGCAGGTTGACCATTTTTTTTCAATAAGACAATATTGGGCATGGTTAATGAGAAATTTCTGGAAAGACTAGAACTGTATTTATATAGGTTTTCTAATGTAGCATTTGATTATGCAGGTAAAAGTAGTAAATCCAACAGAATAGATGGAACAGAACCTTTAAAAGAGAAAGTTGTGAAGTTCATGGGTAACAAAACCAACATCTGGATCACATATATTTATTACCTTTCACTCTTTCACCACACTTTTGTACTACCTCTCTATTTATTGAAGTTAAGGTTGAAGTGCTTGTGTCAGGATGGTGGCTTTAGTTTTACTTATTATTAAGTAGCCAAAGAATATCCTGCTTCCCATAATGTAGAAGTGTGTATGCTTTAAAGAGATATCCAAAATATATATTGCAGAGATAATTGTTTTAGAATGTATATGCAAATTATACCCAAAGGTGAACATGTCCACTTTTATTAAGGATTACTAGCCTGGTTATAAATGGGTCATATCTGGAGCTTATGAGGTGTTAGAACACACATAGAGAATGTAAGGTTGCAGGCACAACTTTAACTACAAAATTCTAGTAAACTTTTAAGAGACTTTGGACCCCCCAGATTTTAATTACTTTTGTGTTGTGTGCAATTAGTAAAGTTCTACAGAACAAAATAAAACATGTGCTCCTGCAATGCTAACGTTAGTGAGATACTAGGGTCAATCAACAGAAATGCAACATTGGCAGCATGTGAGTGTGTGAATAAAGAGATATATTAAGAGATATACAACTATAGACCAACATGCCATTTTCCACACCAATCAAATATTGTAGCAAATGCCAAATTTATTTCCATGGTCTTATAGTCTTTATCCCTTTGGCACTGAACACTATGTGTAAAGCATACAGAGATGGATGTTCAAAAATATTGAAATGGTTGAATGTATTGCATTCACATTGTGGCTTCTTGTACATAATACAGGATGTAGCGCTAGAGCAATTAAAAATTCTAGTTGAATAATATGATTTCACAACGGTACTTGACTTTTTATACATGATCATGCAAGAATAATATATATATTAATTTATTTATATGTATATTACCACACATCATAATATATATATATATATATAATATATTATATATATATACAGTATATATATAATTATTGCCTACAATATTTAACTTTCATAAAGATAATCTAGTGCCTTACTTTAATCCATCTTCCCGCTTGTTACAAATATAGTCTTCAAGGCATAGTATTACAGGTTACATCTAACAACCAGGGTTTCAATTTGTATTCTTTAAGATATTGTAGAGATACTGTGCTGCTGATTGTATATTAAATGGTAATATATATATTTCTCTTAATCCCATGCTTTAAAAACAATTACATACAAAGCACAAATGTACATCTGTACATCCAAAGACCCATCAGAAAATGAGAACAGGTAAAAATAATAATAAATAGTTACATTTAAATAATAATGCAACTATTATATTAATATTACTTACCAGTTTTTTAAGATATGCACAGCTTGCAGCCTCCCTAATAAGCTTGTATTTTAGCCATTTTAATACAGAAACATATACAAGAGATGTTTCCATTATATCACATAGTAAGCTATTCGAATAATAAATATTGGACGTATCTCATAAATAACAAGCCTGTGACAAGTATAAATATTATTTAAATATGCACAAATTATACCAATATTAATTAGCACTAAGCACTCTTAAAAGCTTAAAGCGAGCCAGAGTTGGGTTGGGAGAGTGTTAGTATCCTTTATCTATTATTTAAATGAAGGTCACCAAAAGTACACATTGCCATGTATATAGCAATCATCAAAACAAACAACAACTGATGTTTTTACTGACTTCCTTTCTTGAATAACTGAAGATTTTGTACACACTGTTTGATTTTGTTAGTTTCTCTAATGAATTTAGCAGTCTTTAAACCTAGCAGGAAGCCTGGGCTGACCATTTGAATTCTGTTTTCTTTCTATCTTGTGGTTTACGGGCTTATGTTTTGGCACCTAATAAATCAAAGGAGCCAACAACTAACACTTGTTTTTTTCACATTAAATCAGGGGTGGTATGTTGTATTCAAAATGTAATCTTTCTTTTCCATAAACCCTTACTACCAAAAGAAAAAAATATTTCCCAGGGGAAATAAGAATGCATCATTCTTTATTTTGTTAATACAAAATAATGGTGGATAATAGCTAACAAGGATGCAAGGTAGCACATTTATTGCCAATAAAATGACTATTTCATTTTCTTGATAAATTAGTATGTTGTTGTTATGCACAGTAGCAAGTGTCTATATAATGGAAGAAAAGGGTTTTAGGTTACATGATTTAGAGAAAATAAAATATAAATTATTGCTAAGGGATTTGAGAATTTAAAAATAATCCGGTATCAATATTTAGAAAAGCATTTTATTATGTATATTATGTATATTATTTATTTATATTATTTATTATGTATATCTGCAATGCTTGAAAATTGTTTTTTTTAATTTGGAAAATAACGAGTTTTTAAATAAGTTAATTAATTTCCTTTATGACCGTAATCTAATAAAATGCTGTTGTAAATTTGCCCAAGCTATAAAGCTGTCTCATAGAACATAAGGATCCTCTTCTCCTTTTGTCCCAGTATGTAAAATTAAATACAAAAATTATCTTCTCGTTGTAATAGCACTATGGCATCTGCTGGGATCCTATAAATAATGTGTTTACTAATCTCCCTGGTCCCTTTGCCATCTAGCCTACCTTATCTACACAGCATCGCAGGGGTTAAAGGGAGCGGAAATCCGTGGGTTCGCCGTCAGGAGTGAAAGGTCCATGCGAACGACTCTATTGGTCACCTGCTAAGAAATGATTGGTTGACATTTCAAATCTTTTTCATATAAGGTCCTTCTTGGAAGGACCATAATGTCATGTTAATGTGCAAGGTTTTTATATGCAGAGCATATCTTCTTTTGCATATCTGAAGGCATGTTCTTTTGGTATAGATTTGTGGAGACGGAGAAGCGTTTGCACATCTCTTTCTCCATGAATCTATCTGCCTTATTCTTGCCTCATGCTTCTGTTTTCTTTCTGTATCTGCTTCTCCTCATGTCTTTTTTCTTTTGTCTTCTTTCCTCTACTCTGTGAGCCAGACCTTCTTGTGAACTTCCACAAAAGGGCAAAGATGGCACAGATAATCTGTTTAGGGACACAGATAAGCTGTGTGAGGACAAAGATGGCACTGATAAGCTGTTTGAGGGCAAAGATGGGACTGTGGTCTTTTTTCAAGAATCCACCTGTCCATACAGATGACTGTAATGACCCAGAATGCCCAATGATGGTCATTGAGTCAATGAGTTATTGCACAGTAGCGGAGTCTGACAGGGCCTGGTGCAGGGCGACTTCACTCTCTTCCGAGTGTTGAGCATCAGGGTTGTGTGGCCACATACCAGGGCCCTGACATAGCAGCAGATGTTGTCCAAAACGACATCCCCTGATGATTAAGGGAAAAAGACATAAATACAGGACTAGCATATGATTATATGATATAAAATGGAGATCATATGGCCATAGTATGCTTAGCCCACCACTACACCAGAGTACTCCAATATTCGGTGGGTCCTAGCACTTAACCCTGCCTACTGCATTACTAATAAGCTGAAACTAAACATTAAATCTAAACACAGAAAAGAGATAAAGACTGCAGACTGAGACAAACATAACAAATGGGTGGGGCACGACTTATAAAGGAAACAGAAGCTAAAGCTAAGAGCAGGACCGGAATTCAAGAATCAGAAGCCAAAGGCAGAGAAGAAGGAAATCCAGGAATGGACCACAGCAATGGGGGAACTGTAGCGAGACAGGGGAACTTTAGCAAAAAAAGGAAAAACCAGAGATAAGCAGCTCCGCATCCTAGATAGGGCCTGACACCACATTACCTTACCATTTTTCAACCACCTTGCTACAAGTTATGCCTTTGCTAATGAAGGCTCCTACTCCAGTCCTGTAGTATCGAGATCACAAGCACAGTGGTACTGCAGCCGAGCTTTTTTTCTTTTAGAGAAAGGAGACTTTGTTTTCTGAGTTGGACCCCCAGGACAGCTGGGCCCCTTACAATTGTAATAGTTGTACCCCACTGGTGGCGGCCATGTGAGACACAGCATGAAAGAGTGAATTTATTAATCCTTGTATAGCATTATAGTGGTTTGGGGGCACGGGCAGCATTTCATCCTTGGACCCAGGCAGCACAATGTCTTGGGCTGGCCCTGATTATACATAATTGTTTACTACATGTTTTATAAAAATGTTACTGAATTTTTTCTATCCTCTTGTAAGCTTTTAGTGGGTATTCATGCTACTACATAATGGACACCATTATAGCAAGGACAAAGGCGAAGGTAAGCTGGGGAAGAAGTGGGAAAGAAAAGCTCCTCTGGTACTTGTGGCAATAGCATCACCTGGTGTTGTGGAACACCTGGATAGAAAGTCATTTCCCAGCAAGCAGCAGCAGGCACACACAGACCGCATAGTGAAACGTTTTTATGGTGAGCTATGTGCTAGACCACCATCTTCACTTTAACACTTATGAACAGCCCTTAACATGTTTTTGTTGTAACTGAAAACCCTATAGAATTCAGCTTTTATAGATGATAAATAACAATAAAAAGTGCATCAAAAGTGCATTTCCAAAAATAAAAAGACCATCATTGGTGAGTATGATGGAACACTAAACATTCAAACAAAAACAAAGGTTTGGCTAATAGAATAGCTTCTATGTTGATTTGATTAAATTCATCCAACTTAACCCTAAATTATTTGTGTGTTGAAATAGTTAAATTAAGTTTTTTTAGCCTGGATTTTGGCTTTAAATAGAATTTACACTGGCTACAAAAACTAGCTTTTAATTTCCTGCACATAGAAATATTTTACAAAGATTAACTCTCCAATAAAGAGGGAATTGATTAGCTGATTTTCAACCATGAAATGTATTTGTTTCATTTTTTTACAAATTCAAACACATCTTCCATATTGTAATCACAGTTCTGTAGAGAGTGTTTTGTTCCCAAAGACAAGTTAAAGAGGATAAACACAATAAATGAATGCCCTTTTCTTGAGAAAAAAGATGCTTTGATAGTTCATACATAGTTTTAAATGTTAACATTTTCAGTATTTCCAACTGTTACGAATTAAACCAGGAACACAATCTGCAATGTGTCATGGAGAAAATTAAAATGGTTTATCTTTAAATGTAATTAACTGAAATTATATTTATTCTGGTATACACATGACTGGAACAATAGTGAAGAACTATTGGTTAAATTGAGTCAACTGGTTGGTAATAGTTAGTTAAACATATCTAGGTGCCAACCATAGGAAGGACAACTGATGGAGAGGTCTAAAGAATCTAGCAGGGGAGGCCCTGCAATGTTGGTGGGGGAAAAGAACTGCTCTGCTCTGATTTGGTGGTCTCACTACTGCGGGCATTTTTGTATGCCATACTAGCTATCCCACAAACAGAAACCACGAGATCTGGTTTAACCCCATCAGTCCCAGGGGTTTTTGGTACCTCAATGCCCGGAGCAATTTTGCCATTTTTGCGATAGGTTGGTTTAGCGATTATTCCCCTCTCCTTCGAATAGTGTACCCATGTAAACTACATATTGTTTTTTCAAGGAGAGAGACGGCTTTCTTTTGATACCATAGTTAGATAATTAGCTGATAATTATGATGAGAAATTTAGGTAAAAATATTAAGAAAATTAGAAAAAAACTAAATTTTTTATATATTTTTCCATCTGGAATCCTCACAAAATTAGGTAAAGTGATGGAAAATCCACTCCAAGTTTATCAATTCAGGTGTCCAGATTTAAGAAATACCTAATTTATATAGAATTTCACTACTAGGGAACAAACTATAAGGTGTACATTATTAATAGAATTTTTACATTAGGTTGATGGGATTGCAACTCTAATTTGAAACAAATAAACCAAAAATACC
>VKOC01018460.1:0-16075 GCA_009364415.1 Spea multiplicata
GGCGAGAATCTGTTAAGGCGCCACCTAGCTCCCCAACCCACTATCCCTTCTCACTATCTCCCCTCTCCCTCCAAACACACTTCTCACACCTCCTCTCCATCCCTAACCCCTTTCACACCTACTCTCCCTCCCTAACCCCTTTGTAGGTCACTTACCATCAACTCCTGTGTTGGGAGTGTGAGGCGTTTGTCTCAGGTGCCGGCGCTTCAATGCTGAGCGCCGGCATATGATGCCCCCGGTAGTTCCGCCACTGACAAACACACTGTCAGATGCTGCTCCTTAAGCCAAGGACAAGAACCAGAGATCCGACAACTATATAGACTATGCGTTCTTTAAATTGCTTATATTGGTTAGTCATCGGAATCAAATTTATGTTTTTGGTTTGTGAGCCCTTTACTGCTAATATAAAATCCAGTCTATTATATTACTGAAACCTATTGCTTGTTAAAAATGAGCTGCTCTGTTCATTAGGAACAATGCAAAGGGACATAACAAGGGCAGCATCCCAGTGGTAATTAAGACCATATGGTAACAGACGGGGTGCTTGCCAATGCCCTTTAAACAGCAATGCACGTGTAGTAATACATGATAATATACAAGTGACTCTATAGCCCCTCTTGCGAACAGAATGCTGGTGTTGCTGTTCTTCTGATGCCTTTAACCCAAGCATGTAAACGGCAGAAAGACAGAAATGTTAGTAATGCAACATCGAACTGGAAGGTTTGGTAACCAAACCTTAGTAAACAAATGTGTTTTGTCAAGTAGTTACAATTTCTATTTCTAATTACATTAGACTTGATTTGTTTGTACGATTGTGTGTAGCAACTGATTCTTTATGGCTAGTTTAAAACCGACCTGGCATTTTAATAACTTCATTGACTTGTGTCGGTTATCGATATTTCACCTTATCGGAAAAATTCTCAGAAATACTTAAGAAGTGCAAACATGTAATACAGCATGCAAAACAATATAAAATTCAGTGTGCGTATATGATGGGCCATCTCTGTTTAAAGCCTCATAAGAAATGGCCTTATAACAAACGTTAAATGGCTAAAGTTTATGTTGGAAAGTGCAATTTTCTTTTCAGACTATAACGGAATAAATTGTCTCTGCTTTCTATAACCTTTAGCAGTTTCTTGAACTATTATTTCTAGAGACCCTACAGATCTACTTCTAGTTAGTGATTTTTTTTTTCCATATTATAATATATAGTTTTATTCCCAAGTACAAAGAAACCAATCTTTTCTACTGAACAATTTGCATAACTTTATTACAATAACTGCAGGATCTCATTGGAGATATTTTTTATGTTGGCTTGCAGAGGAATCTAGTTACCCATGCTAGGTGATGCATAGGATATATCACGCTATAATATTATCCCGCTGTTCAAATAGTGGATTCATCTAAAATGTATTTTATAGAGTATATGTTAGTCTTCAAAAAATGTAGCAATTTGTAAGCTAACGGATGTAAACGTGGCAAAGGTCTAATAACAGCAGTTTCACGTTTGCCTGATAATCTCAATTCTCATACTGACATATGCCCACAATATGAGACTTAATTGGCACTTTTCACACAGATGAACGCTAGAATGACACCATGTTTCTGCTTCTGTATCTAAATCCTGACCTGTGGCATCAAAGAGCAGCACTTGTGACATTTGAATCTGCCTATTTAGCTAGAATAACAATAATTTCCAAGGTCCTCTACGCAGAATGCATGAATCATTCCTCTATGACATTTATTGGATGTAACATCATTTACAGATTAGGTTCACAGCCACCAATTAACTATCGTTTTGAATAACCTCATAATACGTGACTATGCTGAGCAAGAGATTCTATTTGGGGTTTATAAAAAGAATATGGTGAACCCCATTGTTAAACTTGGTTACCTGAAGCAATCTATAGAACTTTATACTTTATTTGAGTGCAGGAAGCCAGGACATATTTTCTCATGCTGGGAATTGTAAAGTCTTAAGTAAATCAGAGTTTTATAACTTAAAAAAATATTTGTGCAGCTATATTGGGATGTTACTTGCTGCATTGGAAAGGCTAGCAGGTTTGTTAGAAAAAAAAATAGTACATAATTCGGTCGGTGAAGTTCAAAAAGTGCTTCAACGTGACTCCTTAGGATGAGAGTTGACCAATAACTAATTAAACGATCAATAAATTGTATAACATTAAAAACTACATCAGTCATATAGATAGTCGGGTAGCTCAGTGTTTAAGGGTGCTGAACTGTAACTCAACAACTGAGTTGCTTGGTTGTGTGCTGTTAAGTTAGGTCAGTCTATTTACCTATGAGTCAACTCGAGACTTATTTTGTAGAGGACCTTAAGTAAAAGAGTGAAAGTGAGGACACTTAGGAGTTAATACTTTTAATGGCTATTTGTTCATATAGTTCATATGGAGCTCCATAGGGAGGTGCATTGAGACCATGCATGATGGCTGGAACTAAATTGTTTTTGGCCAAATTAAAAAAAAAAAAAAAAAAAAAAAAAGAGTATGCATTTAACTCTTTTATATATTCAGGTTCTCGCTTTTTGTTTTCTCGCACCGGGGCCCTTGAGGTTTCTATTTAAAGCCCTAACCTGGAGTCCAGTTTTAACAAAAGGGCTCAATCCAGCCCGCAGAATGTTATCATTTTACAATTATATGATCTCATGAGTTGTAGCACTTTTTTGTAGTAACATTACAAAATTAGCAGAGCAAGCCTTCTATTGCTTTGAAAGAGAGCCCTCACTGCCACAATGTTTGGCATAACTACATTTTATTAAAACTACACACAAATACTATCTGTTGCATGGCTGATACATTATGACTACAAGGTAATTCTCATGAGCCATGCTTCCCAACAGTAGTAGACTCATAATATGCCTAATGGATAATCAAATTTCAAGGTACTTTACATGTTCTTTGGTGTGTTCACTTTTTGTTATTATTAAATCTTAGTATTATAAGTATTAGTATTATTTTTTTAATAATGCTAATTATCATGATCTTCAGAACTTGCTGCACTATCCTTAATGTTGTAGACTGTGAAGCAGTCAAGTGGCATTAGCATATGTTCCTGGTTACTTTTTTTTTTCCTGCTAGTGATACCTCTTCCTATATCTAGTATCCTACTTGCTAGCACATTTTAATTGTAAGGGAACAGGAATTAGATTACATTTAAACCACATATGGACTGAAATGAGTGACGGTAGCTACAGTAAATGATCTCTCCTCCTTAAGTTTATTCTCTTCTGTTCAACCCATCCTTCAAAATGTTGATTGAACCTAGAAACAATCTACAACTTAAGAGTATACATACTGACAAACCGGAGTCTCCTGGTGACGTGAAGCTTCCTCAGGTGTCCAGGTCACATCTATCTAGGCAGATGAAGTGGTGTTTAGCCATGCCCTCTGCCTGCCCAATTTTCTTCTTACACAAGGCTATCTGGGAAAGCCTCACTAAATGTACAGTTAACCTCTCCCTATGCATGCCTAGCGCCATCTATCCCTTCCCCCAACAAGCAACTATCCCAGAAGAGGAGAGCTCTGGATAGCTTGTGAAGCCCCAAGTATGGCCATAAGTGAGATATCGGGAGGAGGAATCATACAGATACAAAAAGGGAAGTTTAATCACCTTTACACATGCTATACGTGTTTGGATGGAGGGTTGTTTACTATCTTTATATATTTATTTTAATATGTAAATACGGCTGCATGGGTTTATTTAGTGTACAGAAATGTAGAATTTGGTATTTGTGAAAAAAATTGTGAATTCTTTAAAATATAAAAAAATATGTATTTTTTCATTGAATTTACAGATCTTAGCATCTAACATCACAAATACCAACTGTCCATACCTGGAAAGAATTTTAATGAGTTATGTATTGATTAAAACTCTGGTTTACAGATTCTTAAAATATAAAATACTTTGCTCTTTGCAAACTCCACAGTTCTCCAATCCATTCTACTAATTTCTTTATTGATTCAAATTAATTGTTATTCTGTAGCATCCTAGCTTCTTGTACTGTGACCTTCTAATGGTTTACCAAAAAAAATGTTTTGCCGACAATGTCCAGTCCTCTAATTGTAATGTATTCATTCACAAAAATAAAATGGAACACAAAACGAAAAAAAAGGTAGAAAAGGCATACCTTCACAAGAATGGAACCTTTTCTTAACCTATTGTGCACCTGCTTGTGATAATAGTTCTAGCCCACAAACTATTAATTTTATAAGGAAGGAAGGTACAGAGCCTGTGACATAAGTCACTGATCTCTGCATGTTCATTCAGAAGCATTTTCGTTACTAAAGAGAGAGCCTTCACAATTGGCTATAACTAGAGGGCTTTCTTCTTTAAAGAAGTCTTCTGCATGGAGGTGAAAGGATGGCCATTGATTTGCTAAGTATCCCCACTACTATACAGAGATCCATAAACCCCACCGCTTATGAAGTAGAAGCACTCTGGAGCAGATTTTTTTTTTGATGGGTTGGATTCACCTCTTTCATTTGTGAGTGCAATATATCACTCTATCACTAAAATTGGACAAACTATCTACACTATATTGTGTTGTCATTTTTCCCCTACATATGCACCTGCGCCCCATACATTTTTGGGGGAAGAGTGTCGTCTGGGTAGCAGAGGTCCACATTAGGGAAGTTATTATTTGGTATATTACTAGTTATTATTTTTTACTATTCTTCACACTTCACCATAGTAGCACGTTTTTTTTTCACGGTGTTATTATTATTATTTTTTTTTTTTACACTTTTTAAAAAAGTTTTAAATGTGCTTTGACTGCATATTCTTGGCCTTGATCTTGCCAATCCCTGGAATATAGTTAACATAATCAAAAGAAATATTCAAGGTCCTTTTTAGCAAAACTATGCCAGTCCTGCATGTTTTTACTTAAACTTTAGAACATAATTTCCTTTTTTTGCTATGTTTGTCATTTGTAAGAAATTTGTTGTATTGATACGTAAAAAAAAAAAAAAAGTTGAGTGACACAACCACAAATATAATTAGCTATTTTCTATCAGCCAAACAGCTCTCCTTTTGGTACTGGTCTCCTCTGTGGGTTTTAGGTATGCATGGGGACTTTAATTAATTGACTTCAGATGGTAGCGTTTGACCTCTGGGTGGGGCAGTGGCAATTAAAACGACCCACTCCCTGTTCTTTCTCCTCCTGCTCCCCACTCATTTTACTCCCGTCTAGGGGCACCTTTTATAGGCACCTAACCATGCTCTTTTTGTTTTGGCTTTGTTCCCTCATGCCTCCAATGAGGAACAGGACAGACAGCTTTCCAAGTTTGTTACCTGTCTGCAGTGCAAATAAAGCCACTGCAATCCTAAGAATTTATAATTCCGCTTTCAAAGATGAGCTACAAAAATGCATTTAATGAAAACCTTATCAATGTCAAATGAAAAAAATAAAACAAAAAAAAATCCAAAATGTGTTAGCATAGCTATTTGTGCTTCACTTGAGATGCGTAAAGGGTCTGATTTACAAAACTTAATGTAACCTCTTTCATTTGCCAAGCGCTTGTGACAGTATATCAGATTTAGAGATTTCAGTCGGAACAAAGCCTCAGCAAAATGCTAATTTGTGTAACTCTAGACTGCATCTTGTTAATGTGTTTTCTGCTGCAGCATCAATGTAAAACATGCGAAGCGTTTAAAGTTTGGAGACTACCGCTTGAATTATTTACAGTTGCATAGTACAGAGTTTTTAAGTCAAATTTATTTCTTTATTTCACAGATATTTTAATGTACAATTACACTAATATTTGCGAAAGGGATACTCCTGGGATATTCCAGGCAGCCTTCTGAGAAAAGGAAGGCATATTAAACTTTGTAAGGACTTTAATATGCATTTTTTTAAACTAATAAATGAGTTTCTTTTCAGAAGCTGTACCATAACATCTCCTCTGTGTTATGTATATCAATGAGCATATATGGTTCAAACTTGAAGTCTCATTTGCGATGATCGGGGTATTCACATTTTTTGTATCTGACAATGTTTTTCTCATTTAGAAATGGGAATAAAAATGTAAATATAAAAAAAAATCTCT
Organism: Spea multiplicata; assembly: GCA_009364415.1. Classification (NCBI taxonomy): domain Eukaryota; kingdom Metazoa; phylum Chordata; class Amphibia; order Anura; family Pelobatidae; genus Spea; species Spea multiplicata. The sequence continues at coordinate 6,066 of VKOC01018460.1, forward strand.
TGTTTGAGATGGCTGGAATGCCTCTTTACAAAATGAAATGTGTTCACCCTAACGCTGCGAGTTTTCAACTGTAAGAGGCTGTAAGAGGAAAGGTCCTATTGGTATAGCAGTCTAAAATACAATCTGTAAACTACCACCTGTGTCCGCATACATAACCCGGCAGGAACTTCCGCTAAAATGGGGGCGCTTGCAATGATATGCTCCAATCAGGGGATAAGGCGTCACTGAAAGCTTGAACTCGGGGCAATATGGCGGCACTTTCGGTTCCCAATGGGTTATTCCAGCGGAGATATGGATGAAGATAGCAGATTTGAAGAGAGAAGGTAAAAGATAAGGAAAAAAGAAGATGCAGAAAAACGAGAATGAGCAATTTTTATTCCCGAGTTTTCAGCCAAAACTAACATAATCTGTTGCCCAAAATGAATAGGACAAGAACAAAAGAATTTTGTCCGAATCGTGGTTGGTCCATTTGCATGTGTCTGATCTATCTCGCAAACAAAGCATGCAAAACTTGCCAAAATTCCCCTCCCGAATTCAAGAATTGTTCACATCTGAAAAGTGTTGTTTTGCCTACCTGCCCCTAAGCTCGTTTGGGCAATCCTTTTTGTCATCTTTTTACTACAACCTTTGGCTAAATGCCCCAAATGATGCATAGGTTTACTCAAGCACTCTGGTAGTCTCCCTTTTTCATCATTGTCCTCATTTTTATTGCATCATCACCTATCCAAAATCACTGTCTTTCCATGCCATCAGTTGCTACATTATTCTGCATTTACCTTGCACCACATGCCCTCCTAACTCTTACTCTTTTCTGTTTTTATTACTTCTACTGTAAAGAAACCAAAATATAAACATTATTAGTTACATAAAGGGTACAGATTTAGAGTCTGGAAATGGTGAGATGTGTCACATATGTTTTTTTTAATGTGATATGTTTTTATTTTTATATACTTTATAGCCAAAGAACTGTGGTTGATTACCCGGCTTAAAAATAAAAGGGATCTATTTTTTTGTGTTTATTTAAAAGAAACAATAAATGTACATTTAACTTCAATATTAAAATGAAAACCGGATAGAGTGTAGTTGTTTCTGGGAGAGCTTTTGAAAAGCATATTGAAAACCTAGACACTTAAAATCGTTCTACTTCTGTAATCAAAAATGCTACTTTAAAAACTTGTTTTCCCTTGAAATGAATGCATCACATCCTTCTAGAATTATAACTAAGCTTATCAAACACACACTCTGTATACATAAAAATACACACATCTCATTGTAAGCGTTCTGCCCTCTCTGTCTGTTTCATTGGTATGTTGCTACTTATCAAATTTTGTTTTTAATAAGCTCTTTGGAACTGATAGAACTCCTATATTCTGGCCATTAATTAATTAAGACATATTGTTTGGAGCTGTAGTACTAATTGGGAGAGAGGGCACTCAAGGCATTTTCAAGGTCACACACTGGTGCCAAAATATCAAAGATCTGTTGAGAAGGAAATGACTTTTGCAATGTTACGTTGCAACCTTGCACAATACTCACAATATTTTTTTATTAAATATCATTTGTCCGATCACAAGAAGATAGAAACACAGAATTTGACTGCAGACAACTATTCTGCCCCCTTTTTTCCCCCATCTTCAAAGACTTAAACCTTTACCAGTCTATGTTTTTGTCTCTCTGACTCTCTCTCTTCCCATAGTACCATGGGTCTCTTAGCACACATTAGATGACCCTGCTGGACCCATAGCAGCCACCTTAGCGCTCCCCTAATGTACTCTATGATTTTACTTATTTTCTAGAGAAACAAGAGAAAACTGAAAGCATAACAAATCCTCCCAAACACCAATATATTTCGGGTTTGCCCTGAAATGGAAGGTCATCAATGGTTCACTACTTAGGCTGTTTTTACTCAGTAGCTTTTAAAAACTTTTATAACCTCTTGAAAATATCCCTTATTGAAAAAGGGATCTTGGGGGCATATAACAATATACAAAAACACAGAACTCGGGTGTCCTGTTTGTTAATGAATAGCAAGATGCCATTGAGACTTGAGGAAAGACATTTCACCCAAAACAGTAGAACATGTTATTTACAGTAAGAACTGGTCCCTTCCCCATCTACCCTACGCAGCATCACAGGGATTAACGGGAGCGGAAATCCGTAGGTTCGCCGTCAGGAGTAAAAGGGCCATGCAAACAACTCTATTGGTAGCCTGCTGGGGCCTCCTCTGGCATCGACCAATTGGTTGATGTTAGGAGGCCCCGGCAGGAGACCCATAGTCGCTCGCACGGCCCTTTAACTCCTGACGGTGGAACATGGTCTGGGGGGAGCATGGTCTCCCTGCTCCAGGAGTTGAAGGTCCATACGAGTGACTCTATTGGTCCTTCGTATGGATGTTTAACTCTTGGAGCATGGAGACCAGTTGCGGCACCAGGATTTTAAGTCTGTATAAGCGACTCTATTGAAGTGCAGGTACAGAGGAGGCCCCTGCCGGCGACCAATAGAGTTGCTCGTATGGACCTTTAAAATCCTGGTGCCAAAGCCACTGCATACTGCGTTAATCCCATATTAACCCCTTCTACAAAAAATGAACATGAAGAATGTACACGAATATTCGCCCGAACCGAACACAGGAACGGGTGAATATTCGTGGAATATTAAGATTCCCCCCCCCCATGAAGACTAGCACGAACAGTTGGCCAGTGCCCAAGTCTAGTGACTACCTACAGGTTTGACATCAAACACACAGATTTTGCCCACTAACATCATGTGCAGGGGCTGGCTGGCCTGCGACGAGCACCCCCTCCCCACCAGCTGGTCCTAATTATACAAACAGGGCAAAACTATATATAGGCATACAACTTGAACAATAAGAAGGCTTTCTCTTTGAAAAGAAGGCACGATGCAATACCAATATTGTATAAATGTCTCTATTAAGGCAAAATGTTATCAAAAAGCAAAAGCCATATCCAAATAGTCTACTTTACTGATATAACATAGCCATACATCAGGATACTTAATCATTAAATTCTGCGGGGCTGGTTCATCTTACATTTTGACTCCAACTTCTAGATTACAAATCTTAAAAATCAAACACAAATAAGTTTTTAAAAGGCAGAAATAATCACTCTTTCGCTTGACGCTAGACAGATCTTTCCTTATCGTATTCAGTAAGTAGGCTTCATCAAAACGTAATATTTCACACTTTTCAGCAAAACCTACAGAATATTAAATTGCAAAGCTGTTCAAAGAATCAATGTTTTCTGATATAGAAAGAATAAATTCCATTGAGTCTTTTTGTTCTTGCGTTTTTCTGAGTTGTTGGCACGTTAAAGCTTGCCTTTTGAAAGGCAGTTTGTCCTTTGCTGTCAGGGAGGCTCGATAATAACAGAACTTGGATGAATTCAATCAAACTGCTGCTGTTCCCCCAGAGATCACATGCTAGCTAGTTACATTTTTTTTTTTTATTCTTGTTTTTCTCATGCATGAAAAAGTGTATCTATAATCTAAAGCTTGTTGGAGTACCCTACACTCTTCAACGATAGTTCTCTTGATGTGGTACTAATTGCTGCGTCCACTTGAATCCATAAGGTTTTATTTAAAAATGCAGATGGTTGGGAGGTTGTAAATTGCAATGCAGTAAGGGAATTGGAATTTTTTCTTTATAAATTAACACTTTCAGTCTTTGTATCATTATGTGGAGTTACATGACAGCAATATAGAACAGACAGCTAAAAATATACTGGACATTAAATGGTTTGGGGTGGTGTGTTACGACTTTTTTTTTTTTTTTTTTTGCACTGCTTTTGGATCATAAAATACCCATGCAAAGCTTGTCTCATGTCTGCATATGTGAGCACATGTATGCTGCATGTTCTTTCCTGTACACAGTAACCCAACAGCTTTTGTCCGTGCCAAGAACAAGGAGGACTCTCAGACAGAGGAGCTTAAAGTTCCCATTTTCCCCTGGTTGAGACTTCTGCCCGTGGTTTAACCCTGGAAGAGCCCTACAGAAACCTTCTGGGGTCATCAGACACCAGAATGTTTCATAATTCATAATTGCCTTCAATAAATGACATTAAAGCATTTAAAAAAGTCAAATGTTCTAAACAAAATATATAAATTGAACCTTGTTGAACTACCTTAAAATAACACTTCCAGCATATTGGAAATATACAAAAATTAACATGACTTTCCTTTTAGATAAAGGGCATATCAACCATCAATATCCGGCCCATAGCCACAAATCAGACACACATCCCTACAAACCATTTCAAACCTATAAATACACTTATATTGGTCATATTGTGTAGCATATTAGTGATATACAGTATCATCCCATATTCTCAGTGTCTCCCTACCTTCTCTGCTGGCTGCTTCAGTATCCCCGCCTCCTTTTCTGCAGCTCTACTTCTTCTTTTGCCCCCTTCTTGTTCTTTTGCCTTCTTTCTCTTGTCTTCTTTGCCCGCTTCTCCTTGGTATCAGCTCTGTTATTTAGGTTCTTCCAAAAAAGGTGACCCCTCCGTGCACACACACTCCTTAATTGGAGGAATGGGGGAGAGGCTGTCCAAGTTGCATGTACTGTGGCTGCGCCCAGAAGTACTGCAGACGGACTCATGGAGATATATTCTGGCCTCATGGGGTACTTCCACTAAAGGGCGCAGCCACGGCACACACCACATGGACAGCATCTCCCCAATCAGAAGACAGGGTATTCCTTCAGGCTCCGCTCATTTGCGGAAGTGCTCTGGAAGGCCTGATTCATAGAGTTGATGGACCCAATGGGAGAAGCAAACGAAGAAAGATGATAAAAGAACAGGAAGATACAAAAGAAGGAGCAGAGCAAGAGACTGGGACACAGAAGCAGTCATTCGAGAAGGTAGGAAGACATTGAGAGAGAGAGTGTGTAGGAGAGCATAAGTAAGAATCAGTAAGGAAATACTGTTTTACCCCTCTACTTATGTGATTTTTTTTTTGGGGGGGGGGTTCAAACTATAGGCAGCCTATAATCAGGACAAGATTGTATTATGCCATAGTGACTGCTGGCCTTAAAGTGACAAGGCTGCTTTTCTTCCCCAGTCTGCCCCTACACAGAGGCAAACAGAACACCTAATCATGACCCTGTGGCCCAGAATCCTCTTATTCTAATGTCCAGTGTGTGCTTTAAAAAAAAAAAAAAAAAGTACCCAAATCTGTTAGTAAAGCTAGAATGCGTTTGTAATTTTGAGAGGCTGGATTTTCTGTAAACAGATAAAGAAAAACAAAGTTAAGTAATGTACTTTTATGTATTTTTGGAGATAAAATAAAAAGATTTTTGTCCAAAGAAATGCAGCCAAACATGTATTAACACAGGCGTAAAATAATGCACCAAAATGCAGGATTAATTACCATCGATATTAAATGCAAATAATTACCAAGAGCAAGGAAAAGGCATTGAATACAATTTCTCCAGGATGTCCAGAACCTTGGGTACCGCTACTTTTTGAAAAGGGAAAGTAATCTGTGCCTCGTGACCAGAGGTGTAAACATATATAAGTTTCTTTTGTAAATGTAAAAGGCACGCTTCGTCTAATACGTATACCACTGCAATGTAGAAATAATATAAAAAAGTGTTCTCTATAGATGTGGTTTATACTCATGTTTGAAAAAGCTACTCACAATATATCAATAAGGAAAAATGGCTAAATGGCTAAATAAACTGCTTTGTGTGCCCACTATGCAGGAGGTGAGAGTAGGTTCTCACCCTATTGAGAATGTGCCTTGACGTGGCGGGTGAGCTTAATTATGCTTTAGCCAATTCATATAACCAAATCCTCTCATTTATATTATGTTTATATATTTGTTGCCAACTTAATTAGGGTGAGAAGCGCAGACAGTATTTTGTTTTTTGGATGTATAATATCCAGTCAGGTGGATTCATATACTGTCATAGGAGAAATGGATCAAAGAATTCACACAAGAGTAAGGAAAAAAATTTTTCTCCTTAATCATAAAATATTGTGCTGTATACAGAAATATAGGTTAGAGCTGAAAAAACCTGGTCCTATTTCATTTTGCTCCAATAAGCTTCCTCTACCTGCAAACCTGAAGGCTACCATTGTTAGTCATGTAATATTATGAGTGACTTTTCCTGCACAGTCACCACACTGAGTTGATGCTTTATGGCAATGCTAATGAAGTCTGTTCCTCCATAGACTTTCATTAGTCAAAGTGTTCAGCTGGGTGATTAAGACAATTTTTTTGAACATTTGGCAGTAGACTGCTCGTTTAACCCCATTATAATGCCCCTGATACTCATTCTAAAGAATAAAGCATATTAAATGGCTCTGGGTTTACTTAAGTATGCAGTCTTCCCAAATGGCCTACAGCAGCCCTCCTCCTCCACGATCTGACTATCCTTGTCACTGATTGGCTGCTTGAAGCTGTCAAGTAACAAGGAGACAATGTGGGAGCTGCAATAGCAGTCTTCTGTAAGGGCACTGACCTCTAATTGAGGCTTATGAGGACAGTGGGGCAGAGCTCGAAAACCAGAACTAGATCATGTTTTATGTTTTAAGATTTAAAATACATTAGTATTTTCCTGTCATCCAGTGGCAGTACAAGTGGGTAGTAATCTTCCTCGGGACAAGTAGAATCTAAAAGTGAATAAATAGTTAAAATGTCCGAAGCCCCTCCTCCTTACCCATAAAAACCGGCACCTCTCCAAAGATGGCAGTTTTTTTCTTGTCCCTTTCAGGGACGGACAGTAGAATCTTCGTTCCGGACGGACTTGCTGGTGAGGCGCACGGGTTGCTGCCTGGGGGTTCCTCTTCCTCCGATTGCTCCCCGGGTGGTGAGCAGAGAGAGGCTTTTCCTTCCGTAGCGGTTCGCGTTACGGAAGATGACTGTTATGCATCCTTTTGTATTTGTGATGCGGGAGCATGCGCATTACGGTGGAACGCACACCCGGGTGTCGTTGCGTTCCACTGAAGATCCGATCGCGCTACTGAGCATGCGCAAATCGGATCTTCCGGAGGGCGGCATTTTTGAATGCTATAAAAAGCGCTTTTTCCTGTCTGACTGCAGGAGCATTGCCAGTACAGGATTACCGTGTCACCAGCCCCCCCACACGGTTCAGAGGAGTTTAGGATGTCTAGTCCGGTTCCTACAGAAATTCCGGAGAAAGATAAAAGGCCACCGGCTCCCAGGAAAGCTACTTCTAAATCCAAGCATGTGGCTTGTTCAGAGTGTGCTACTCCTCTCCCGGATGGTTGTCGTAAGAAAATGTGTAATTCATGCTCGGCGGAACAACTTGCTACTGAAAAGCAAAAAGATTTGCATTCCTTCCTGGGTTGGTTCCAGGAGAACTTGGCCCAGACCTTTGAAGCTTTTCAACTTTCTGCTGCTCATTCCCAGGAAGAAAAGGAAGGAAAGTTCGCATAAACGCAAGAGGTCCAGATCATCATCTAGATCAGACCTTTCCTCCGGTGAAATCTCTCACTCATCTCTTTCTACTTCAAGTGATAGTTCAGAAGATGAGGTTTTTTTCCCTCCTCAGGAACTTCGTAAGTTTTTTAAGGAGGTTTTGCGTCTGTTACTAAAGGAGGATTCAGAGAAGGTTAAAGGTTTTCCGGTTCTTCCGAAATTAACAGAACGTATGGAAAGAGAATGGAAGCACCCGGGTAAAAGAGCCTTTATTTCAAAACAGTTCAGACAACTGTTTAAACTTCAAGGGGAAGACACATGGGATGATCCCCCTAAAGTGGACTTCCAAATTGCACAACTTTCCAAAAAGACGACCATTCCAATTGGAGGGGTGTCAGGTCTTAAAGACCCCATGGATAGAAGGGCAGAAACTTCGTGCAGGCGCATATTTCAGGCTGCAGGTTCGCAGTGTAAGGCTACGGTGGCCAGCGCGGCGGTGGCTAGAGCCCAGAATATTTGGATTCACGCCTTGGGAGAATGTCTCTCCGATGACTCAGATTCTGAGATTTCCAGACTCCTTAACAGGTTGAAGCTTTCCAATAGTTTTTTGTTGGATTCATCTCACGAATCTCTTAAATTATCGGCCAGAACTATGGGATTGTCCTCAGTGGCACGAAGAGCCCTGTGGTTACGATCCTGGACAGTGGATTCGGCATCCAAGGCCTCTTTATGTGATTTACCTTTTGAGAGGAAAAAGCTGTTTGGAGCTCCGCTAGAAGACCTGATCAGACAGATGTCGGATACCAAACGAGCTCTCCCTCAAGATAGAAGGCTCAAATGGAATCGTAAATACCCTTATCGGAATGCCAGACCTTTCCAGTCTTCCCGCTCTCAGAATTTTCGTCGTCCCTACGGAGATAGGAAATTCCAAGAACGTCCTGGTAAGCAAGAAAAGAGGAAGTTCTGACAAAGTAGGAGGAAGATTGCTATGGTTCAGAGACGCCTGGGAGCAGACCACTCAAAATATTTGGATTCGGAAGATCATTGCGGAGGGATACAAAATCAAGTTTTTTCGACCTCCTTTGAGCCGCTTTCTCATCTCCTCATATCCTGCGGAAAGCAAAAATGTAGCCCTGTTTTCAGCATGCCTCACGCTGCTACGGAAAGGAGTCATAGAGAAGGTCCCAGTTCGTCACAGATTCCAGGGTGTCTACTCTCGTCTCTTTCTGGTTCCAAAGCCGGACGGTTCCTTCCGTCCGGTTTTGGATCTAAAGAGGGTCAACAGTTGTATACGCTATCAACATTTCCGTATGGAGAACATCAAATCGGTCACTCAGATTCTGCAAAGAGGAGACTTTATGGTTACACTGGATTTAAAAGACGCCTATCTTCATGTGCCTATGGCCGACGCGTCCAAAAAGTTCCTCAGGTTCTCGGTTCGAGTAAACAAGAGAATTTATCACTTTCAATTCACAGCCCTCCCATTCGGTCTTTCGTCGGCTCCAAGACTTTTTACCAAGATCCTGTGCCCTTTGACGGCAAGCCTAAGACTCCGGGGTGTCGCTATCGTACCATACTTGGACGACTTGCTCATCAAGGCCAACTCTACAAAAAAACTTCTGGCAGACTTGGACACCACGGTTCATTTTCTAGAACAACATGGCTGGATCATCAACAAGGAGAAATCCAATCTCCTTCCCTCCACCAGGATTCAGTTCCTGGGGTTGATGGTGGACTCAGTTTCCCAGTGCATCTTCCTCCCGCAATCAAAGATCAGGAAAATACGACAGGAAATTTCCTTTCTTCAAAGGAATCCTACCGGCTCTGTCAGAAGGGCTATGAGTGTCCTGGGTGTTCTTACAGCGTCCATCCTTGTGGTCCGTTGGGCAAAGTCTCAGCTGCGTCCCTTACAGTGGCAGATCCTTTCCAGCTGGTCAAGAAGGGAAGAAGACTTAGACGCAATCTTCACAATATCACGCCAAGTTCTATCTCAGCTGAACTGGTGGAAGAAATCAACCCATCTTTCCGGGGGTCTCTCGTTCCAACCCCGACATTGGATAACTCTAACCACGGATGCCTCCAGAATCGGCTGGGGGGCGCATTTAGGTTGCCTCTTCAGACAGGGAATTTGGTCTCCGGAAGATTCTCATCAGTCTTCAAATTACAGGGAATTAAAGGCAGTCCTTCTGGCCCTCATGGCTTTCAGGCCCCATGTGGAGGGTCGTTTTGTAAGAATCCAGTCGGACAACGCTACGACAGTGGCTTACATAAACAAGCAAGGAGGAACGCGAACACGAAAGCTTCAGGTTCTGTGCTCTGTTTTGATGAAGTGGTCCCAACAACATCTGCAGGACATCTCGGCAACCCACATCAGAGGCTGCTACAATCTTATTGCGGACGACCTCAGCCGGGCAAAGTGGTCTCAGACGGAGTGGTCCCTGACCGCGCAGACCTTCTCCATCTTGGTGGCAAGATTCGGCCTTCCAGAGATAGACTTGATGGCTACCAGGAAAAACAGGAAAGTGCCGGTTTTTGCATCCCTCAACAGGCTGGATTCTCCTCAGGTTCTGGACGGCCTTTCAATTCGATGGAATTTCCGTTTGGCCTAC
>VKOC01018461.1:0-31208 GCA_009364415.1 Spea multiplicata
GTCATAGATTATTCAATTTCCTCAGTTTTTTCTTTGGGACATTATGGCTTTAGATATAAAAAAAAAAGGTTACCCAGGAGAACATATTGATATTTCTAGCAGTTTCAAGCAAACTCTAGAGAGGATTCACCACATATTTATACAAAAAAGACACACAAAAAAATAAATTTTATTTATATACTGCCATATGGCCTTTTTAATACAAGGTGAAACGTATTTTTAAGTATTTAAAACCAGTCGTTGAATTGTGCATGTTGTTTAATTTAAAATTAAGTGATAAATATTAATATATAATTGTGGATTATATTATAGGAGGAGAGATTTCAATATTTGATAAGCTATTTAAAATATCACATATAATTCTACAATTAAAATCAAACTTTACACGCACAGATCTTTTCAACAAAAGGAGTGAAGGTAAATGAATAATGTAAAAATAATTTTATGTATAAGTGGCAAAAATTGTATTATTGTTACAATTTTATATCCTGATTGCGCTGATGAAATTTTAAGGTATACAAATTAATAGATCATAGGTATTGACAAGACATATATATATATATATATATATATATATATAAAGCACCGTTGTAGAGTTAGTGGGCAAATGAGCAGAAAAGCAGTAATAAAAATGCTCTTTATATATAAATGCTGCAGTATTATTTGCAAAATAATGCCCATCATTCAAAAAATCAGAGCCAGGAGGAGCCAGGTATTTTCAATAAACAAGCTGTATAACTTATGAAATATCAGTTGTGTGAGATATTACTGTAAACTTTGAGGCTATGTCTGCTTAATATATTATATAACTTCCTATGCATATGTAAAAAAGAAAGAAGACAGGAGATGATGAATTAATCCTTGCGTGACCAAGGACAAGAGAGCATACTTCATGAGCCAGGAATAAATCTGAACTTAGCCTTGATAGTTCAAGCTATCTGGAAGGATGAATCCTGAATTATAAAGATAATTATAATCACACATGAGTGACAGCCTGTAAAATCAATGAGAAGGACAAAGAACCACTGAGGGTTGCAGCTGTGACACAGTAGGCTGTTATGGATGATCCCACAAATCCGCATATTCTGCCTTCAGAACATGGGAAAGTTTGAATTGTTTTAAATTAACATAGACACAGATAAACAATTCCATTGCATGGAAACAGGCCATTATAGTGAGCATTCTATGCATATTACATCCTCAGCACCTGCCGTGTTGCATTACATAAATCATATATAAGTTTATCTCACCCATATCCAAACAGAAGTGGCAACCAATTAAATAAATCTCCCATGTACATACTGCTGCATGAAGAATAACAATTTAGTTTCAGTACCCCTCGGGTGCTTGGTACCCTAGGCAAATGGCTGGCTTGGCTAACATTCCAAATTAAAGCTGAAAATATAGAACAAAATGTTTATTAACCACCTGCCTATTATGTTGAATAAACATAATCTGCCATAAAGTCACATCTTAGTGTGATATATATCGGAGAGACAAAACATGGTCTGTAAAAGGTCCAAGGTATAAATACTGAAGAATCCTAACAAAACAAATCATGTTCCAGTACTGCCACTTCATAACATGGCCTTGAATTTCTCGGTTCTCAGAGACTGCTCTATGTCATTCAATCCTGAATACTCCAGAAGAAACTTGGTCCATCATTTAACATGGCAGCATGGTCTGAAACATGGATAACATAAGGCAATTATGAAGAGTATTACAGGAACTTTGGGGCCATATTCTTACTGAAAGTGTTTTCAGGATAGAATTTCTCTCCCCGGACGATGCCAAAAAAATCGGAATTAATAGGAATTAAGATGCTAAGTAGCAGACAGATGCTGCTAATCAAATGGCCTTGATTAACCAAGTGTGACCAACTCTATCAAAGCCAACAGTTTTAGTAGTTTACTGGTCTGAAGCATTCAGGTGTGTTAATACAATGCCAAGGAGGAAAGACATAAGCAATGGTCTAAGAGAAGCCCATCTATCTGGGAAGGGTTATAAAGGAATTTACACTTTGCCCTGCACCCATACTTTGCCCTGCACCCATACTTTGCCCAGCACTCTGTCTCACACTTTGCTCCAGCACTCAGTAATCACAGTCCTGCCCAGACATATCCAGGTTCCAGCATGTACTGGCTGACTTGGCATGATAGGAGTACATACAGAAACCTGGCTTGCTGCCCCCCTTGTGTATTGATGCTGTACATCACTTAGAGCCCCCTGTGCCATGCTCCTCCTCCCACATACACATCCATGCTATCACACACACTCATTCATATACTCATTCATACACCCTCCTTCACACCCTTACCTGCACTGCAGATCTCTCACACGCAGACTTCCATAGGGGCCCTGCTGATTCCCTCTCTGTGTCTCTGCAGGAACTTCTTTTGTCCCACCCCCTGGGAGGAGGAATAGAGCAGTCATGTGACTCCTCTGGTTTCCTCCTTCCTGTGGCCAGCATAAGAGAAGCTGCTTGCACAGTAAGACACACAGTTAATCAGTGCGGCCCCTGCAGGCATTATTTTCTGCCGTTTTTTTTTTTATTTCGGCATTTTGCCGAAGATGTGTTTCGGCCACTGGTTTGGCTCACAAACACCTAGGCGCCAGGACAAAATTATCAGTCGCCATGGCAACCTGGCACCTGGGAATTGTCGAGCCCTGCCTTATATGATCTCTCTCACTTTCTAGGGCAGTGTCGTTCAGTGGCTGCCATAATGAGCACAGCATTGACTGATATTTAGTCCCCAGAAGCTTGTGGGGACTGTGGAGACAAATGTGAACCTCTGCAATTTTCGCAATTGTGTCATACACAATTGCGTCATTGAAAGCGTTAAAACTGCACGATCCCTCTTAATGGATGTTGTATTTACCTAATTGTTAGACCTGCTAAGGAACAGATGATTGTCATGTCCTGATCTGTAAAACCATAGAAGGGTGTACTTTTTTTCACATGACTGTAATTGTAATGACACAAATATTTTTATTTTAACTCTTACAGCAAATGGTTGGCACTGCAAAAATGATACTGCGAGCACAACTTTCCCTAAAAAAATATATTTTATTCCATATTAAACTAGCTGTGGTTGTCTGTTTTGAGTGCAAGATATGCAGAAGAAAAAGAAAACATCGCATTTAGAGACAAATAAATCAACTACAAATCACATTTTCATGGTTATGTTTCTTTTAATCTTCCACCAGACAATTTGATTTATATATCAATTTCTACTCAAATGAATGAGATGTTGGCCAATGTGTGAACAGTTCTCTGCGGTTCTCTGTAATAACCTCTGGCAAGTCAATAAATCTGGTTAGAAGCAGAATGCAGATAAAAATGTGCATTGAAGAGATGATGTGGGATTAACTGAAATAAAAAAAAGTTCTGTCATAAAAGCTCCTGTGTATTGATACTCAAGTATGCAGGGACCATGTCAGAACAAAAATGGAGCAATTCTGGTGCATGATGCTAAATTTGGAACAATTAATAGAGATTGTTTTTAATATTTCCCCATTGCCCCAGTCATTGCAATAGAACTGCTCCGGTTTTGCCTTGATAAATATAACGTTAATGTCCCACATATGGGCACTGGATCCAAACATCACCTAGAAGACCAATTCTTCATGGTTCTTGATTGACTTCTCACATAAAGCATAGCCATAGGATGTGGTTTAAATTAGTGTACAATGCATTGTGAGTTTTACAGACTGATTTTTATTATTACTACAAATTAGCTCAAAGTTACCATAGAGTGAGTTAAGTTAAAAATAAGCATATGCTGGTTTTCTGCTCTACCGATTAAGGTCAAGGATCTTTTACTGCATTGATTACTAGTACAAATCCTCATGCAGCAAATGTGGGGAGGAGGCTGTAGAATTGGCATCCTTTTCTTTGCATTTGCCCTTTAAGATTAAAAACCATTAACTGTGATCACTACAAGAGTGTGTGTATATACAGTGGGGCAAAAAAGTATTTAGTCAGCCACCAATTGTGCAAGTTCTCCCACTTAAAAAGATGAGAGAGGCCTGTAATTTTCACCATAGGTACACTTCAACTATGAGAGAGAGAATGGGGGGCAAAGAATACAGGAAATCACATTGTAGGATTTCTAATGAATTCATTGGTAAATTCCTGGGTAAAATAAGTATTTGGTCACCTACAAACAAGCAAAATATCTGGCTCTCACAGACCTGTAAGAGTCTCCTCTGTCCTCCACTCGTTACCTGTATTAATGACACCTGTTTGAACTTGTTATCAGTATAAAAGACACCTGTCTACAACCTCAGTCACACTCCAAACCCCACTATGGCCAAGACCAAAGAGCTGTTTGGTAGAAACTCAACTCGTCGTGTTTGGAGGAGAAAGACTGCTGAGTTGCATCCAAAGAACACCATACCTACGGTGAAGCTTGGGGGTGGAAACATTATCCTTTGGGGCTGTTTTTCTGCAAAGGGACCAGGACGACTGATCCGTGTAAAGGAAAGAATGAAGGGGGCCATGTATCATGAGATTTTGAGTGAAAACCTCCGTCCATCAGCAAGGGCATTGAAGATGAAACGTGGCTGGGTCTTTCAGCATGACAATGATCCCAAACACACCGCCCGGGCAACGAAGGAGAGGCTTCGTAAGAAACATTTCAAGGTCCTGGAGTGGCCTAGCCAGTCTCCAGATCTCAACCCCATAGAAAACCTTTGGAGGAAGTTGAAAGTCTGTGTTGCCCTGCAACAGACCCAAAACATCACTGCTATGCATGGAGGAATGGTCCAAAATACCAGCAACAGTGTTTGAAAACCTTGCGAAGACCTACAGAAGACCTCTGTCACTGCCAACAAAGGGTATATGACAAAGTATTGATATGAACTTTTGTTATTGACCAAATACTTATTTTCCACCATAATTTGCAAATTCTTTAAAAATTTGTGGACTTTGTTGTCTCTCATAGTTGAAGTGTACCTATGGTGAAAATGACAGGCCTCTCATCTTTGTAAGTGGGAGAAATTGCACAATTGGTGGCTGACTAAATACTTTTTTGCCCCACCGTAAAAAAAGGAAAGTTTCGTTGAATTACAATGTTCCAATGTAGAACATTCCAATCTGTTCAATTTTCATTTCAACAGGCAGAAACATATTACAGGATTAACAATGGAATCTCATAAATATTTGATTTTCATAAAACATGCATACAACTGACTCATTTTTTCTGGTACCAGCTTTATTCAGTTTATATTTCACATGCTGTGAATTTTTATGTGTAAAGAGAAATACAAACAGATTTCCCACAAGTTAACTGCACAGTTTACGTGCGGCTATATAAATATCATGTAATCTAAACAAAACAAAAAAAAATGTACCACACCTTCATTTACATAATTTCCAAAGACCTTTTGGCCAAACGCTACAATATAAAAAAAATATCGACATAAGTATTTGCGGATATGGATAAGGATACTGAAGAATATAGTAATGTAACTGTGGTCATTACCAAACTGGAAATCCTAATATACTAGTGGTTTCCTTCTTCCGTTGGCTTGCAGGAACCAAGCAGGAATTTGTCTTTGTGTTCTAAGACGCAGATCTCAGCTTCTAGAAGGTGAACTTTCACACTAGATATTTTTAGAACAATTACACTGTTTGGCAAAGAAAAAGCACAAGCTTGAGACACTTTTAATGACTTAAATTAGGTATGGCAATAGCTGAGACAACAACAGTTTCCCAGGTTGGCGAATTAACACCATCAGACAAGGTACTGAATAGCAGAATGGATTTACATCTCTACATTAAGACGATGCATTTTCTGCAAATTGACTTCAAACCTTCTTTATGCATACAATTCATGTGAAATAAACATATCCCAGTATTTTTTTCCATTTCATAAACTGTTTTTTTGTTTTTTTTAAAAAAAAAAAAAACAAAAAAGATACAGAATGTTGAAACTCATTTATAGGTTAAGTTGGAAAAACAAAACACTTATCTTTCAGATGGAGCCAGTCCAAATATGAGAAACACAAATGAATTTAATAACAAAAGGTTTTATTTCTGATGTGTTTTGGCAGCATAAATTTGTACATTTGTTTTTGGGGAAAACATTTACATGGATCGTTTCCAAACATGGTCTTACAGTCTTAAAAGCTTTAAAATAACTAAAATGCAAGTCAGTAAAATAAATCCTTTGGCTGTAGGTTTCTAATTTTAGTATCCTTAAAGTACAGTACGATTGCCCATAGACCAAGCGTCTAGCCTTCCACAAGATACACTTGGGTTCCATTAGGACTGGAATTATATTAAACGTGTATTTTTTTTATATATATTTTTAAATTAGTACAGCACTGGTTACCTGAAATGCAAACAATGAGGAATCTTTGCCTAGCAGCATAAGACAATCACAGGTCAGAAGTAGACATGATAGATTATTTGACATTCAATGTGCCAATGTAAAGGTGCTGTTCCACCTACTCAGCTGTAACTAAATAGAGCACTAGAAATAATTATTTAATTGAGTAGAATTGGCCTCATACATGATATTTGCTGGGAACACTTAATTGTCATGTGACAATAAAACAGGCACTGATAGGTTGTTGCCACAGGAAATGCTTCTTAATTTCTTGATTACACTTTTAGAAGAAATGACAGATCTACTAGGGTTCACTTGCTTAACATAATAAACAGTGCTCTTTTTCATTTGGTGGAACAGTACCTTTAATGCCTACAAATAGACATTTTAAATAAACACACAAGAAGATGGGTCAACTGATTACTTTGACAGCAAAGAAGGTGATTTTTCAGATTTCTGATTGCATCAACATATTCGATAAATCAGTGGTGTTTGCAGGACAGTGGTTTCACCGCGCACTATAAAGGGAAAACCCTGGCTAATTTCTCTGCAAGGGCTGAGATGGCCCTGCATAGTGCATAGTTCAATCTGTGAGGTGACTTTCAAGAAATCTCAGTGATTTAAATATGCTTTATACTGAGGTACCAAACCTTTTCTAGGAGCAGGAGCTCATTGGGTTGGCCCTTCACAATGTAAAGTGTAGTCCATGAGATGGAACTGCAGTTTCTCTAGTAAATTTGCTCTTTAGTGAATGAACCCTAGTGAGAACAGAACGCAGCGAATGTATTACAAGATAAAGGAATGATGAGTGTGAGACACGGAAGCAACTTTATTAACTTTTCATCATGTTTGGAAAGTCATTTTAGCTACAGAATAAAATGATGGTATGTATCATTCAATATTCTACAGCTTGAACACTCTTAACAATACAAATTATTTTGTGATTAAAACTAAATATTAAGCAACATTAAACTCATCTTGTTTTATAAATTGTTTGGAATGTTTTAGAACAAAACACCCCAGGATGGAACACCCAGGATATATATTAAATACTTATTTTCCTACTAAATAAAAAAATTCCTACTAGTGACTGGATATTAATACTGGAGCCACCAGGAACTATTTGGAACCCTTTACTATTTTACCCATCACACACACTTGCTTTTTCAATTTATTGGAATTTTGGGCATCTTTTACATGCCCAATACACACGTACTTTAGCCATCTTTATACAGGCAGTCCTTAAATCCACTTTAGCAATTCAACCTTAGAGTATTTAAGACCTGGTTTTGAGGTACATCCTAGCAAACTCAAACTTGCATAAAACTGCCTTTGCCAAATTATTCTCTAAACCACCCAAATCGCTTTCTAACACCACAACACTCTATGCTATTATGATATAGAATTTTGACTTGCGTATTGTAAGCAAAGCTTTAAATAACTTTATACTGCATTATTCAGTGAACTACAAGTATCCAACAGTATGATAGTAAAATAGTTAATTAATTTTGCATTTATTGTCCTTCCTAAAAGAAATTAGCACAACTTTGGTTGAGAACATGACCCCTAAAACAACCAAGCTTGGCTGGAAACTTTTTCAAGAAACTAACCTGAACTAAGAGTAAGGACTGCCTGTAAACTCATTTCAATATATTTTTTATATCCTTCTGCTTCTTCCAAATCCAAGTCCCTAAGTCTACATTCTTTGACAAACTTCCTCAGATTTCCTCGTTTCCGGTATAAGCTCCCCGGATTGGAACAGTCTTTACGTAGGTACAAACCACCAAAATACATAAAAGGTCAGAACTCTGTTCAATAGAATTCAACCCCCCCGCAATTTTCCAACTAAAATGCCCCGGAAAAGGTCATAAAGGTTATTGGACCTTGATTAATATTTTCTGATTACCTTGCAAAACAACAACTACATCACCATATTATTAAAAAAAATGGAAAAATGAATACACCCGAAGAGGCTTAATTAAATCTTAATTTTATCATGTATTTCTTTACTGTCCCAATAGTTGTAAAGTCTTCAATAATAAAAAGGATTTTTAAGTATACACCTGAAGTGTACAATTCTTAACAAAAAAAAAAGTTCTCCGTGGGTTTTTGTCAAGCCCTAACACACATATACAGAAGTAACGCTCAAACCTTCAAAGGAGAATACGCAACTTTTGTATGGTCAACTGACCCCAAGGCTATTCTGCTGAATATTTTCCACATTAAAAACGTGAACAATACCCAAAGCACATTATGAGCCATAGCTTCAAAATAACAATCCAAAAGTGGTCTTATATTACTTTTATAAAACAAATCTTCCTCATACACCATCACAAGATAAATACACGTCATCTAAACTCTAAACACATTAGGCAAAACAAAAAAATAATCAAAATAAGTATTCCTCAGAAGAGTATTATCTCTGTGTTACATAAGGAACCAGAACGTTTTTGGAATGTTACTTATATAGAACACATAAAACAAATCTTACGTACAGAAATAAACCTACAACCCATCAGAGGTACTTTAATATTTGCTCAAAACAGAATTGAGAGATAAAGTATAAACAAGACTGACCTATACGAATGTAACGGCTGAATGTCATGGCACTATATCTGAACTGTAATAACACTATCACAAATTTCCTGATTCTCGTATGATCGCCAGCGAGAGCGAAGAAAGACATAACACTTTATTAAAAGCAAATTTATACTTCATTTAAAAAAAAGGTTAGAAACCCAATAAAGCAGCGTGTGTGGGCCAGCAGCGCTGCCACCTTCTCTCCTTCCATTTTTCTCGGCTTCCATATTAATTCTGCTGACTATAAAAAGTAAGGGGTTCATTACAGATTGAAAACACATTACTTTTACCTCACAAAACCTGTCATAGGGAGTCTCAGCGAATTACATGGTGCAGGGTACAATGTTGAAGCTTCTTCTTGTTCAACATAAGCAGATACTTTGGTGGCTAAGTCATGACATCTGTTTATCCAAGGCTTTTGGCCGGTGTATCCCAGAATCAGTTTTTTGTTTAAGTTAAGCCACCATAGCTTATTATTTCTTACATTTCTTTGGGGTATTCATGTAAACTGTGCAATGTTGGCCAAAAATCATGTCTGTGACCATTACATCAATCATGGTGCAATTTTATTAATGATGTTCATCTTACAATGATCTATTAAGAAATCTGAAGACCAATGCAGCATTAATCAATTCCATTAAGCCTCCTGGTCCTCTGAACCATATGGACCCTGGATTAGGGTGGCTGGCACATTGACTCTGTAGCACAGGCAATGAAATGTATCAATGCTCTGACCGACTGACTTGCCTGAGCGTCTTAAAATATAGCCAGTCCACCATATATAAGGACCAAGGTTACCACACATCTTAAATAAGCAGCTTTTGTTGATGGGAATTCAAAGTTGCATTTCGAGTCCTTCTATAAAAATCTTAAGTAAAACATAGTATAAATTAAATAGGGGCTTTATTTCTTGGATACTGTGAGAATAGTATGTTTATACACATCATCTGTTCAGATTCAGCGAGCCTAACAATTACTAGAAAGTCGGCAATAAGCCATTAAAATATGTTCATACACTAATCATATGATTACAAAAAAAGATTATTATTTGTATAAAGAAAGCCATACACAAACAGGCAACGAGATATTAGTGTTGGGCTGTCCAAAAGTGTCAACCCCACATGCCTGAAAACCACCAAGCGTCAACTATATACAATTCAGTGATTTAATATGATCTAGTGTCCTGTCTATGGTTCTTCATACAAAGGCCCTTTGGTACAATAAACTAAATATTTCTGAATAGGTAGCAAAGAACAACATGCAAACAATTTTCATGCTGATTAACCCCCCAATCACAATACAGTAATGGCAGCCTCCTGTCTGCTAACAATTAAAGAAAATTGTTTTGTTTTTAACTTTTCTAAATATACAATGAGCGGTCAGAATTTGAATTTAAACAGTTCTATCTGTAACATATACGCAACCCAATATATAGACGTGCGCAGATACATCAGCCATGTGTGCTTACGGCAAAAAAAAAAAACAGGCAAATTTGAACCACAATTGTTTAAAATATCGCACAAACACCCGTCTCACATTTGCAGAAATGGTGCTGTTTCCCAAACTTGCTATATTCTATAATTATGTGCCACACACTGATTGTAACAGCTTGTATTGAGAAATGGTAACTAATAGCATCTTTACAGAACGTGCAAGAGAATGCAATGTGAGCCATTTGCAGCAGTGAATCACTTGCACTAGATACAAATTTGTCTTAACAGTAAATATGGGGTGGCCTAACAAACCAAATTAGAAGATGAACAAAACCTCAGGAAGAATTAAAAAGTAAACTAACGATTCACACGGTATTTAGTTTGCAAGACACCGAAATTTTAGACCATTAAACAAAAGAAACAAATACAAAAAGAAATGGCTGACTTCCCTAATTTTGAAAAAAGGGTTAAAATCAGGAATTATAAACTCTGAAGGGAGCATTGCGATTCATAAAAACTACATGCATAATACAGTAAACAGCCTGTACTAGAGAAGAGCTCCGTTCTTGTCGGCAGACAAAAGGTATAGTGACGGAATAGAGTGCACACATACAATAGACACATATATGTGCATTATGTCAGGGATTGTGGTCGGGGGAGCCTGCAGGAGAGTCGTGGTTCACTATTTATTATGAACGGTAAACATAGGCAGGTTCCTTCAGCTAGAAGGACTGAACTGGCCCTGAATAATGTAGAGGGTGGGAGGACAAATTGAGAACTGATTTATCTACACATCATACAGGGTCATCCAAGCTCTCCCTGTAGCAGAAGCTCACTGAGGTTTGACCATCATATTGTATAGAGAAGTCAAGGAGGCGAAAACCACAAACTCGGCCAACTCTACATTGAGTGAATACACCTTAGAGACAAAGGATGTTACAGTGTGATCTGGGCTCATTTAGCCATTATTTGACATCCTGGGGGTGATTGAGCACAATTTAAAAATAAAGATTATCACAGTTATCATAAAAAGCTATGGCTTGTAACTTATACCTACAATCCCCTATACACGTACTGCAGTGTAACACTGTATGTTTACATACAATATAATGACATATGCACTTTATTCCTAAAGTTGTGTACAATCATGAAAATGCAGTAAGTAGAGGGGGTCTATCAGTAACTTATCAAAATGAGGAAACAAAAACATAACATAACAGAAAGTATCTTCTGTTCGGGATGTGCACTGAACAAGCCCCTTGACCATAATTTCTGGAGCAGATATGTATACTGTTGGCGCAGAAGCATTTGCAAGTGTAACACCGGGAAGCACGTCATAGGTAGTAGATATCCATTTGGTCAGAGAGCTTTGGCACTGCTGGCATGGGTGGGGTGCAGGATGGGTTTCTGATGGTGGCCGCTGTACAGATACACCTGGAGTAGTATAGTTATGTCTACTAGTACCTGCAGCAGGCCACAGATGGTGAACTGGATGGGAGCTTGGTTCAGAACAAAGTAAACAGTCTTGAACGTATCTCCACTCGTCCACATCAACACCATTTTGATGCTGGGGAAAAGAGAGAAAAAAAAAAGAGAAACCGTATAAACATACACTGTAACTCAACCTTTTCTGGTAATATGGAATTACATTTCACCTTGCACATTGTGATATTCTAAGAACATGGTAATGTACATGGAATCCAAAAATGATTCAATGCATGAACAAAACAATATGAACTTTCCATAAATACGAATGTCTGCAGTCCTAACATTTTCACTTGCACATGTATTACATATAGATTAAGATATTGTAACTAACTTCTAAGGATTTAGATCTGTAAGTTTCTATTTATTTATTTTCTAATTAATTTGTATGAATTGGGGAAACTTACTGACGTTCTATTGTCTATTAATAAAACCAATATGGCCAGATACATGTCGTTTCCATGTGTATGTAGCTTACAGTTATGGTGTATTAAGTAAATAGGCGGGGGGGGTAATGAATCTATATTCTAACCAATAAAGAGAATGTACATTAAAACACAAATAGTCAATGTATGGAAGTGTCAGAAATTGTGTCATATTTGCCATGCTTTATAATTTCTACTAATTAGCTGAAGGTATTGCAGATGGAGAAAGACCAAGGCCACAGCCAGAAAACACTACCCTCAGCCACTAATACTCTAATACTGACTATTCTCAGCCACACCAACATACACTCACATACCACTCTCAGCAAAAAGTAGACAGTATTCTGAGCCAAATGACCTGCACTCAAACACACATCTCATGCATCGCATTAAGTCTCACACACACCACTCTTTGCTACACACTCAGACAAACATACCACACTCGAGCACACACAGTACTCTCAATCAAATGAGACATACTGCACAGATCAGACAGAACTCTTAGTCACACAGACATTAAGAACACACATGTCACTCTCACTCAAACAAACCGTGTCAATAGCACACTCAAAACAAATACATTAGACATCATCATCATTTGACCAACTCACTTGCACATGGCTCTACCTATTCAGAAGCAGCATCCATGCACTGAGAGCAGGTCCGTGCGATATTCCCTGAACACAGGCTTCTGAGATACCGATAGGAAAGGGATCTGACACAGCTGCTCACTCTCCTTTCGCTAATCTGAGTTGTAAACGTAGCCGAACCTGACATTGTACACGCAGAGCACTTAACGTTACCCTGCAGGCAGGATTAAAAATAATTGCAGGATTCTCACAATTAAGACTCCAGTTTCAGACCCTGAAATCTAAGGTGAATTGAAGGTCTAAAAATAAGCTGGGGTCTGGTACACGAGCACCCAAAGCACAGAGATGAAACTCAAAGATTGCACAAGGAGAGACTGGTAGTTCAGAAACAAATATACTAAAGTATAGCATTGTCACAAGATGTTCAAACTGCATCAGTAACAATAAAAGGGGCCAAGTAGCTCAAAAGGATATGTGCACAACTAAATAAACTAAATGCATATTTTCATATAACATGATGGCAGATAAGAACCAATTGGCCCATTTAGTCTGCCAGTTCTTCCTAATGTAAATACATCAGCAAAAGAGCACTTGCCTGTTGGCCAGCATATGGGTGCTATCAGGTAAGGCTAGTTTCTCTTTCTTTTTAGCTTTTTCATTATCCATTGTTAAACAGCAGCTAAGTTGTGGGTCTCCAGACTGGAGATAAAAATTAGCGTTCCACGGCTAATATAAAACCAATCACATCGCCGATTACTTTAAAATAGACAACCATTCTGTGCCTCTTGTCCTATATCAGGAACACGTTGATTGCCTGGGCAATACATTTCTTTGACAGCAGGAAAATTCTGGCATTGTTTAGAAAATCTTCTTGTGATTGCTATGCTTTTTTTTTTGTAAGCCTTGTAGGGCAATTTGTTCATGCTGACAAGAGAAACAATGTTCAATGTCCTGCTGGTGCCCTTTAATACAGCACAATTTTATGTCTTACAACATCAATCATAAAAGATATTTAAAAAGTACTTTACAAGATCCATAAAGGAGATATAGTATAGCAATACAGCTAAGGGTAAGAAGGACAGCATGGAGAAGATTGACCAGATGCCACCTGTGAGCATTCAGCCCAGGGGTAACTAGGATGTTGTAGCAGATTCCAAAGTATGAAAGAGATGAATCATATAGTAAATTTTTTCAAAGAAAGGGTGACAGCTTTTTTTTCTCACTTACAAGCAGTATGACTCAAGGTCAATAATCCGGACAAGAAAATGGAAGAGAGGAAACAAGAGAAGACCAACAATATTTTTACACGCACACGCACACACACAACCAAGGTTTCTGAAAAAGGCAATAATCTATCCTCCAACATGGCCTTTACAGAGCTCTGTAGCGTTAAATATGATTTAGATTTACTGAACTCATCTCAACATATATTATGAAAGGACAATACTGGAGAGTTACTCCTGTAAGAAGCACGGAGTGGCCCTTGTATAATGCATGCTTACATATATAAAGTGTGCGTTATGATTTAGCATGTAATAATTCTGTTTCTTTATTTTATTCAATGTAATAAAGCCTTCTGGTTGTTATTCTGGTTGTGATACAGAGTGGTAGCAAATGAAAACAGAAGTAGAATGTCAGTTCTTTTTATTTATAACGTCTCTGAATGTTATCCAGCATGCAGGGAAAGACACATACTCTGTTTATATAAATATGCAATGTATAGGCCTTCTGTGAATATGTTTTGGGTGCAGGATATGGACATCCAAAGTTTTCTAAGTAAAGTTTTAAATATGAAGTAGTGCTGTCACACAGGGGTCTGCAAAGTAACTACAAGGTTAAATTATACAAAATAAAAGCAAATCGAATATTTTCAAAATAGTTTAGCGTTTTCTTACAGCTTTCCATATCTGAGACTATGAAGGCTATTACAAAACCAAAGAAAAGTTATACGTTGGTTTGTGAAATTATATTTCATACAACCAGAAAACTTTTTTGCTATAGTTTCTTTTAAGTCACAAGAAGCAATAATTTAAAAGAAAATCTTGAACTGCATGAATATATTGATATATTTTATTTACTAGGCAAACATGCAACACTCAGCTTTCAGAGTCTTTCTTTGGGAATCGTTATCCACATTATTTACAAGGTGGTTCTCTTTTTCTTTTATCTGTGTATCACTATTGATCAGACAACATATTTTATCAGACTTCCTGAGCACACTGTCAAAAATCTGAAGCCAAGTGGTGTGGCTCCTCTCATTTCATCAAAACAGCTCATTGCCATCAGATTAAATATTCTTCCACATGCTCGATAACAGAACACAAACATAACTTCTTAGCAATCTATACGGCTTTTCAGATATCCCCCATTGTTGTTTTTCCTTGTTGGAAACCAGCTGGGCGCCATTGATTTTCATCTTGAAGCCTCTACCAAACTTCAGCAACCAAAAAACTGAAACAATTTTAGAGTTCACACTTATGTAACGTTTCCTTTCCACGTACGCTAGGGTAACCAGAAGGCTCTTTCAACTGGGCATACTAACAGAAAACGCATCATGCGGGGAATCAAAGTTTTGAATACTTTATCGCATACATGCTGTAGAAGATTCTATGGGATAATTTGGTTAGCCTGCTAAAGCAAATACCACCGAACTGGTCAACAAAAAACACATACAGCTTTCGATGTATCTACCAAGTATACGAAGGTGTGTTTATGTGTTAACTTTAAAGGATATGGAGAATCTTACATTATACAGGCTAGCCAAGCTCATCTTGCAGGAGAAGCTCACTGGGGCTGGTCCTTCATAATCTAAAGTGGAATTAGAAGGAGCTGAAACAACTCGCCTGCAACTCTCTCAAGTGAATAAACCAATTTTTGGTTGTTCATAATGAAGTGTAAAGTAAGAGTTGAAACTACAACTGCCCAGCAAATGCCATTTATTGATTAAACCCCAACTTGTGAAGTCTTCTCCATACCTAAACCTCTCTAACCAGGATTTTATCACATGTGGCCATATGGCTACGCAGACAAGTATATTTGAGGTAGAGAACAGGGGTCATGGTGTTCACGACGTGGTTTGCTGCGACACCTATCCACCAGTCTCATTTAACCCAAAGATCCCCCACTGACCCAAAGGACCCACACTGAATTATGTACATATGCGCACAGCTATTTTTACTTTTTGGATTACCTTATTCAGTAGAGAATAAATATAACTGCAGAAATTGTGATTCCCTTTTCTTCAGAAACAGGGTGAAGGCTGAGAGATTTTATATCTTGTTTTATATACATATTTTTTTACTTCTGCAATTAACTTAAAATTCTGCAATTCAATTCCATAGAGCGGAATTATATTGCGCTTCCTTTTGTCCATAAATCATTTCCGCGATCAACGTTGCCATTTGTCTTTGTAGTATTTGTAATTTGTAAATATCTCTGCACGGAGAACAAAAGCGTAATTCATATCCCGATGGCTATATTAGGACACTTAGAGGGAAAGGATTATATAATAATCTTTTCTCTTGTTCTTTTTTGCAAAACCAGTATTAGCCCTGGCACAGAGGACTCCGTTTTGGCTTGGTCACTTTTCTGTTTGATTTAAAAAAAAAAAAAAAGAAGTCTAATAATAGCTGCACCACTTATAAAATAGGCACATAGCAAAAGGCACAGAGTATTTAATTAAAAAAAAAAGAAAAAAAGATTGAACCCAACATGTTATGCTTCTACAGACTAAATAAACCCACGTTGTTGCATTCATAGATTTTTCCTCCGCTTTACATTCTCTCTCTCCTATGCTGATTGATTCAGGCAAGCTTTGTAAGCAAAAAGAAGATAACTGTAAGACAGGAAATTAATTAAATGACGTGGCACTGCCACCGAATTTAGTTAAGTAACATAGAATGTATCAAATATATGTCCTTTATTCTGAGATCATCATATTAACATATGGAATATGAATGGCACTGAGATGAAAAATGCAATGCCTATGTTTTTTTAATTCAATTTTTTTTTGGCCTGGAATGATGAAATTATCTATTCACACTTCTTAATGAAATCTGACTTAAAACATGTCTCTGCAAAGTTTTTTTTGTGTATCTTGCTTCCAAAGTTTGTGTCAGTGGACTTTTGATCTCAACAAAAATGTCTTTGTCTACTGTGCATATTTTAAAAAACGTCAAGTTTATTTCTGTTTAAGAGGACAATTCCATCATCCAAGTGGCTATTGTGGATTCTCTGGCTTCCCTTGAGCAGAATTTTCCAAGCCAATTTTCAAAACATGCTGTTTGGAAGGATTTGTTGCCCAACTTTAGACACGGAAAATGTATTGTGAAACATTCTCAGCATAGTAAAAATGCATTGAATGGAGCACAGGGTTCATTCGAAATGTAGGATTTCTTTATTTCTAGACATAATGGTTCTTAAGTCATTTAGTCACCATGTTACATTGCAGTGGTTGGAACCAGATAGCCAAAAGAAGGAAAAATACAAGAGGATTTTGTGCTGAAATTATTAAATAGATATTTCAAGCTGAATAATCAAGTTTCTTCTTTAAAAATGTATATGATTTATCTGTTCATTTAAATAAATTCTATGGAAAACTATATAAATGAAGGTTAAGCTTGGCTAATCCATTTAAAGAATATGCCTGCATTTAGGTTAAAGTATGTAGATTATCTAGAGTTGTCTAAACATATCATATGGCCACTACGGTCATTCTGCTATTCTTGTAGCACAAAAAAGGTACTGTTACAAACGGCATCTAGAAAAATAAATGACAAATAATTGTATAATTATATATATATAATATATATAAAGCACATACTCTCATACTGCCTTTTAAAAACCATCCCTCAGGTTCAGAGGTGGGGCAGCACCTCGCAATCTCATCTTCTCTTATCTAATTCTCCAACCATTCCCATTTCAACACAGGAGATATGTAGGCAGGAACCAATGTTTCTCCTGTCAGTGGAAGAAGGCCTTTTGAAACATCTGCCTTTTCTCCTAATTGGAGATGGAACTGTCGTTCTGCTTTACCATTACATTAAATTCTATCCACAAAGCACCATTAGATTCCAATAGGACATTCTGGTATAGATGGAAAAAACAGCTCTGCTCTTCAAATCATGCAATCTATTAGGAGGTTGAGGTATAAGGATGATTTGATTGTACTTAATGTCATGTTGGAGGTTTAGTGAGCTCTTGAAGGTGGACAAAAAGCAGGTGGAATGTATGAGGAGGACAGACTGTATGCTTCTCTCAACAGGTGGATTTAAAGTTAGAATATGTAAAGAAGAGTCCGACAGAAAGAGGTAATGAGTTCCACAAAACAGGAACAGCAATGGGTAAAATCCTGGAGACGGGAGTGGGAAGAAGTGATTGCGGTTGAGAAGAGACACAAGTGTTGGGTTGTTTGAAGAGGATGGCTAAAAAAATATATTTGGAGACAAGGACAGAGATATAGGGAAGATATATTCTGGTGGGTACAGGTTGCTAGTGGAGGGACCGACATAAGAATAAGAGGTAGGACAGAGGAAGGCCAGTCACCAGGGAGTTGCAATAATTCAGACGGGAAATTACAAAGGAACAAATTGGTGTTTTAGTATTCCCTTGTGTGAGGAACAGGCACATTTGAGAGATATTTTGCAGCATTATCTCATACGTATATATCTAACCAGCAGCGCTATATGATGGGCATATTTTTGGCGTTTTAAATATGTGCCGTATTTAACAAAGCTTCCATAGATGGCTATATTGCATTAAAAAAGAAGAAATTGTACCGCTATAGTATTCCCTTATCCATCTACAAAATGAGATAGCATTTTAAGCATTGACACTTACCAGCTAACCTTCATGTTTTAGAGAACTACACAATTTTCATTCAGATTGAAAAGTCTACATCTCATTTTATAGTGTAGATTTCAGATTTCTCAGTGTAGAAAATCTTATTTACCAGTTAAGAACTAATCCATAACACAACATGAAAGTGTGTGAATGTGCATATCACTATATTAACCTTGTAGTCCACTTTATGCTTTATTGGATTACGTCATTTATAAACCGTTCAATAAGGTGGGAGAAAATATACTGCATTGTGTACAATAATTGTATCCGAAATAAAACCATTAATTAATCCTAAAACTGACGAGTTATTTCAGTTTTATACCTTCTAGACTTTAATATGGCGTGATCGCTTTGATAAATCCTGTCCTCAGGTTAGGTAGGCGGCAAACCATATAACATAATTTAAAAAAAAAAACATTATTTTAAACTAATGGCACCAAAAGTTACCTTAATGATGTGGTTATACAGAGCAATTGTTCCCTGTTAGGAAGATGAGTGTAAAAAAAAAGCAAAAGGAATCTGTTAAATAATGCATTGTGAAGGATGTTGTTCAATACTACATAATGCTTTTTAAAGAAAAATGACACCTTAACTGTTTTCTCAGTGGGAAACCATATTTCGATATAATCAGCATGATTTGTTTGCGCTCTATAAAAAACAAAAGTAATAGGTGGTCTTCACCAGGGTAATTGATATGTTCATTTTTCTTTGTTTTTGAAAAATATTATTTTTTATGTATTTATATAACTGATCACATACACACGCAGAACAAAGGGGGAGCAAGTCCAGATACAGGCTTCCGTCTGGATCACCCTCAATCTCTGCAAGATCAGATAAATGTTATACAGTATATACTGTTTCAATGTTATATATTTCAATGTTATTGTAACAGAATATGCTGTCACTCTATAAATAAAATACAATAATTATCACAATTCCAGGAGCTGTATCACAGGATTATGTGTAGACTGTAATATAAATTGTTTATTTAACCCCTTAAGGACAATGGGCGGTCCCTAAACCCATTGAAAACAATGCATTTTGAGCCCATACACATACAGGCTTTGTCATTAAGGGGTTAATCCTGCTCCCGCTGATTTTTTGCCCAATCTCGCCCGCGCCCGCAATGTGGGTGTTCTGCTCCCGCCACATTTGTAGCCAATCCCGCCACATTTGTGGCCAATCCCGCCCGCTCCCGCCACATTTGTGGCCCACCCTACCCACCTCCTGACCTGAACTGCACATTTCCCACGCAGCCCCGCAAGGCTGCCCTCGAGTTGGTCCCTCACAGCGTCTCTTCTCTTGCTCCGCCCAGGAACAAGGCGGAGTCATGGGAAGTGACGTCACATCATGTGACTCAGTTTTGTTCCTGGGCGGCGCAAGAGAAGAGACGCTGTAAGGAAGCAGCGCGAAGGCAGCCTTGCGGGACTGCGCGGGATTACCGGGACCCGCAGGTACAGTGCCTGACCACCCGCTCCCACCCGCAACCCCAGCAAGACCGCCCGCGCCCACGGGACCCGCCTCCCAATGCAGTCTTCTAGACTGTAGTTTGCTCCTCATCCCACCTAGTTTAGTAAGCAAACTCTGTTGGCTGAACATGAATCCTTGTACAGTCGTGATATATACACATATACATATACACATGCATACATACACACACATACTGCTCTTGACCAAAATACAATAGGAAAATGTATAGGAAATGTTTGTCACAGTATAAAAACTAGAAGCTTAGATGTAATGTAAGGACATTTTCTTGCACTGATAGGATGATAGATAAGTGGAAAACCCTTCCACTTCTGCTGCTATGTTTTTTGGGGGGGGATTATTTCATGCCACAATACGGATTTATTGAAAATTCAGGACTCAATATTTAAAGGGGAAGTACTTCTATAAATTTCTACTTGTCACTTTCACTGGAATTTACAGTTTTTGGTTTGTGCGACACTAGACCCTGGTTGCTATTGTACACAATTATTTTTGGTGTATAGAATTGTTATTTGGTTTTAAAAAAAAAAGTGACAGATCCCCTTTAAGCCTCCCTGCCAATACTTGCTTTCGTCCATCCAAATGCTTTTCCTCAACATCCAATCCTTCTACCGCTGGGATAATAAGTCAGTTTTAGGCACTTAGATTTTTACATTAAATATGATTTAAGGACCAAAAATGGAATAGCCAAAAGGGGCAGAACATTTCATTAAGCTACAATCTCCTACAGACCAGCATTGCTGGTTAATCAATATTAATACAGGGAATGATTTGACAGCTACCATAAGTCATAACCTGCAAGTCACAACCCATTATTTACAGGAAGGATAATGCATAAGTGGTCATGGCTGCTCTGAAAAAGCAAAAGAAAAAAAATATATATATATATATATTACATACACACACTAAAGTTCCTTGATAACGAGAGTCACACAAATTGATCAGAGTTGGTGAAAAGGCAATCCCCAATATTAACAGTATAGTGGTCCTTTGTGCATACTGTAGAGATGTGGAAGGTAACAATTTTTTGAGAGAGCATTTCATATGTACTATTTGCTGGAGTAGTCACAATATATCACAAGTAGCCATCTTTAATTAAATACATTACTGCATAGGTGGTTTGAATGCTGTTATTCCAAGAGAATTTTAAACTTTAACTTGTTTTGTCTTGTGTTTTAACAAAAAAAAAACCTTAAAATATGCCACTTTATATGCCAGGAACATGATGTTAGAAATATGATTTTAAAAACACTGGCTACAAAAAGCGACAGCCAGTAAGTAAAGGTTATTAACAAAATTATCTAATTATAAGTTGTTTAAATTGTCAGAAGATGATCATCAGGCACCGACTTTGTACAGTATGTATTTTCGTGACAGCATCTTTTCTCTTAAAGGCATGGGTGAACTTGTTCAAGGTGAGGCAAAAAAAAACTGTTTGAATAAAAATATGCTAATCGCTATTAATTACAATTGTCCTTCACTACTCTGCCTACCAGCTAATTAATGTTTTCAGAGAAAACACAGGTGACTTTAAAGAGTGAAGGTCACACTAAGGATTAACTTTCCCCGCAGAGCGCGTCTCTTTTGTGTTTGTCCTACCTCCTATTTAAATCAGAGTTGTAATTAAAACAAAAATAAGATAAGAAGCTCTGCGGACTTTTAACTAAGCGTTAGTTCACATTCGCTTCACTTTGAACATGACTTTGTAAGTCCCCGCAGTTATTTCAGAGATATGATACCAGAGTCGATCCTTTAAACCGTTTGTTATAGGGTAAATGCACATCTGTTCTATTGTGTGACCCCCTTTAGAAACATCTTTTAACGAAGCGTGGCCATAGTTCAGAAGACAACAACAAAGTATTTTATCCATTAAAACAATGATGCTGTTTTGAAGGCAAAAGGGTGGTCACATCAAATATTAATCTGATTTATATTTTTATTCACTCTACTACTTTTGTTAAAATGCAAACTATTGGCATGTTTTCTAAAGCATTCTTCCTTTACAGCATTTTTTCACACCTGCATAGTATTGTACATGTCGGCTGCACAAGGCTAAGGGACAATATACAACAATACTGAAGAGCAGACGTAAGTAGGGGTATATGCATTGATTTTACACAATCTTGAGATATTATATATATATATAATTATTTTTGTATTATTTACATAATGTCTCACCCCTGAATGAGACAATTGTTTCTTCATGCTATGTTGTCGACTGTATTTGATTGGTTTAGGCAGTCGTTATAAGAAAAGGGTGTGGAGAAGGGAGATAAATAAATAATGCTTTTTGGACACATTTTGTGTAATGCTTAGGCACTTAATAAATGGAAGAGGGAGAAAAAGAAGGTTCACCCAGAAAAAAAAAAATCATTAATACAAAGAGTGTTATGACTATTGGAGTGTTATGGTTTTTTCCATCAACATCTGACATCTGGCTTTTTTGTTGTTGTAATTAATGTTGGATGTTGTTTTGTCCTAAATGTGTGCGAAAGGAAAACCTATTACTGGAAAAGTCAACAGATTACATCATTTGACATAAAATGATATATTCCTGTACAGTGTCTCTTGTTATCAGTCAGTCTTATTTCACACGGACAGAACAATGTGTTTGAGCATTACAAATGGGAAACAGCGAGGACACAAATCATAAAACAGGCTAACTAAAAAGTAGGAACAAACTTCGGAGTTAGTAATAAAGGTCTGCTAGCTATAACCGATAAGGCACCCTAGTAATGTGAACACACAAGTCTTTAATAACAGCCTGGATTTGTCGCTTCGATTACAATTCCAAACACACAAAAAAGCCTGTTTCTAGGTAGCATCACAACTGACATATCCGCTTGGGCAAAGGAGCATTTATGAAGAGAAAAATATAGTGGGATCTTCAATAAAAATAGAAAAGAAAAAATAATAAAGGATAGTAGAAGGTTTAGATAAAAGAATATAAAGCTAAATGGAATATAACATTGGTTGTAAGTAAAGAGCCATCTGGTTCACGTAAGCATTCCATGTTTAAGTACATGAGTTGGGCTTAACTATCTAATTCCAATTTTTTTTATATATATAATAATTTAGAGATTTATATAGCACAACTAGATTCTGCAGAGCTGTACAATAGTTTTACAAAAAAAGTGAAAAAAAATATAAAAATGTTAACTCAAAAAGAAAACACTCACCTCATTCCCTCTGTGGAGTGGTTCTGGGAATTCCTGTAAAGCTGAGGAACTCCAAGCATGGCCTCTGTGAACACGGCTAGGAATCCCAGGGTCTCTACATAGAGTACAGAGTCCAGGGAGAGATAAGTGATGTATCCAATGACACCGGTGAAAGCCAGCACACATTGGACATAGTCTGCGAATCTGCTCCAGTGCCAAAAGAAGTTCACATCAAAATCTGCAATGAAAACACCTATACATTCAGAAGGCCGTACACATTAATCACGGGTTCATACAATTCACTAATAGCATGATATGGTATCTTTATTAATGTTGAGCATTAGCTTAGTCCACTGAATAGTACGACACATCCAACCACAACTAGCGAGCACCATCATCCACAACAGAACAATGAAGCTCGTAAATGGTAAATTAACCAAAGCATTCCGCTCGCAAGTTCCAGAAAGTTTAAAGCATTCATCAAACTTAAAGGTGCTGTTCAACTTACTTTCTCCAGTCTCACACTTTTACAACTAAAGGTAGAATTGGAAACTTATGTACTGCTAAATACCCAAACCTTTCCAGAAATAATTAAACAATACTTAATTGACACTTAATTTAACTACACATTATACGGGGTCAGCCAAGCTCTTCTTGGAGCAGAAGGTCACCTTCACAATGTATAGTGAAGTTATGGAGTGGGAACCAAAAACTCTTCTACCAACTCTCCTTTTTGTCAATGAAACCTCAATGCGCTATAAGCTATGCAGCTTCTACCCGACAAGACACTATTTACTGCAGAACCTACATCATCTTTAGTACGTCGGAGTCTACCCCTTACAGACCCTGCGGCCAGATGACTGAACCAAAGCCAGCCTGCACTTTAGCAATGGAAGGCTTGGTTTATACAACCACTTTTCATCCCTACGTTTTATTACTTCATTTAACACCAATGCCTATGTTGACAACATTGAGAGACTTTGGAGCCAGTCGTTCCGTAATGTTGTCTCTGTTATAATATAGGGCTGTAAATAGACACAGTCCTCAGTGCTACTGGCATCTGAAATACTCATATTAATGGCAAACGCTGCACTGCCTGTCCTTAAGAGACATTTAGACCACACATGAAGGTGAAAAACACTTTAAAAAGTTACAGCTGAAGAGCTGCCAGATGCACTGCGTCATAACCACAAGCTGATATACAAACCAGATATAACCACAAGAAATATATACCGATATCTGTATTTTATGCAACTTTAAGGAATATGTTAATTGCAACATCAAATCAGTTGTACGGTATAAACACTTGCAATCGGCTTGTAAACAAATTACAAATATGCTTGTGTCTGTACTGTACAACTAGTCCGATATCAGGTTTTATTTTGTAACATTTGAAGTTCCCTTCTTGATTAGAAGATACAAAACATGCTCCCCGGGGTGACAGGGTCACTGGGTTTTAAAAATATTTATTACCAGAAAGATTGGAAATCTTTTTCTTTTCAATTTATTTTTTAATTTAACAGTATAACAACTGTAGTATTCTCATTTTCTTCATAAAATGGTAGGATGAATAAATCTACACCATATCCCCAACATTTCAGGACACTCGTCTTGGGGTATGTGGCTACAGACCATGCAGGACCAAAGGGTCGCCACTTGCCCACCAAAGTCAGAGATCCACCTGGGGCACTCAGCTCCCATGCATCTCCAGGACGCCAAGTGGGAGATACAATGATGGTGATTCAGTGCTGCAATAGCAAAGATCTCATTTTATTTTACAGCTCCTTGGGTCAGTTAGAGGATTTCTTTAACTGCCTGTCAACGAGAGACAGTAGGGCAGCTACGAGGGATAGCACAACAGTGCCCAACAAGTCATGGCTGCCCTACAAGAACTAAGAGACACTTAGGAGGTAAGCAAGCTTAGCACACAAAGACAAATAATGATATATCATCTATATATCTGCAATCAATTGGGTCAGCACTATGCATTACATTTTAATTCCCAACTTGATTTATGCAGGGTGGCTTGAACAGAATGTCCCCAAATATCACTAATTTGTATAGACAATAATTGCGATCACAAGTCGTCCTCCATTAAATTAAAAAATAAAGTGAAAAGAGGGTAATGAAGTTTGCATTAAAAATCTTCACCTGGTTTTCCTCGTAAAAACCCATCGGAAAAAGGCAAATGATCCACTATTAAAAAGTCACGGATCCATCCTCATACACAAACTTTTAGAGCAAACCATTCATGAATACCACCAGTGGATCCGGAAAGGCCTGGCATTTTGGAAATATGACATCTACTGCTTGGGCTACATGCTTGTCAATCTATATTTCCCAATCAACCAAACACCAATCTCCTTGTGAACATGTTTGACATACGTAATAACCTGTCTGTCTTCACCTAATCACAGGTGGTGAGCTGAATTAAGCACTGGACTCTAGATGTACAACAGTCGTGAGCCAATTATGTAGGTGACACCTTGAACACACAGAATAGGTCCTCCTTTTCTGGGAGATCTCAAAAGCAGTAATAATTGGACACATTTTTTAGTTTGCAGCCAAACAAAATAAAACTTGGTGGAACAAATGTAGTGACCTAAATAGGGAGGTGAAAGCTAATGCCTTCTGTACTTAAAGATCTCCTGGATACACTCCTAATGGAGAAAGCCCAGACTAGACTATACGATAATAGGAATGAGTTCTTTTGATGGGGCAAGAAGCTGGGGAGGCTCCAAGCTAAACTAACTAAACCTAACACACCCCCTTCACGGGATCACACTTATATTCACAGGATGGAGGCTGACAGCCACAGAAAACATTGAGCAAGTATTCCATGCTTATCCCCAATCTTTGTACAAATCACAGCTTGAGAATTTAGAAATAGAAATCTCCATGTTGCTTAACTCATAAATTTACCGACAAGACCACCTAAAATGTCCTAATATCCCAGGAGGAGGTTCACAGGCTAATACCTCCACTGGACAACAACAAGGCAATGCCATGTAGGTATATATAGGGTGTTTGTTTCAATAACCCTAAAGACACACCCTATGCACAGATAGTTTGATGAATTCTTCAAAGCACTGTACTAGATAATGAGAATTAAAAAAAATGTAAAAAAAAAAAGAAAAAAGAAAAAGCAGATTTTAAATACACTATTCTTATGGGCATTCATCTAAACCATCTCATCTTTTTTCCAAATCAATTATAGTAAAATGTTTGCCAGATTCAATTGCTGCAAGAAAAAATGAACAAGGCAATCTGAAGTTTGTTTTCGAGGACAATTCGGAAATATTTCTCAAAACAGGATACAGAAGACGCAAGGGCAGATTTGTTACAAATATATATATTTCTAATTAGTTGTTTTTTTTTCCCAAAAGGGGACAGCCTCACTAAAAAGCTGCAGCTTCTCTTCACCTCCATGGTCCAACGATTCTCACCACTAACTGAAGCAGCCAATTAGAGGCAGGGAAGCTCAATGGGAGCTCTTTTTGTGCATGCATACTGGGGTCTCAACAGGCTGTAATCTGCAGTCTTTGTTGAGTCAGCACTGGAGCTGACTGGAGGTAAATACATCACATGCAAGAAGATATGTTCAGTCTAAGACATTTGTAAGGCATTTGCAAGGGGGACACTATGGTAATATGAAGGGGCTGCTCAGTTATATCTTTGCAGACAAATTAAGATTTTTGGTTAAGTGCTGACAAAATATAACTTTTTATGTGATTGGGATATAAGTCAACACTTCAGTAGAGTATTCAGATATTAAGACTTATTCACTAAAGCGGGAATTTGCAGGAGAGTTTTCAAAAGTTGTGCTTTTAAGCCATTGAATATATTATGTACAAAGGACCATCCCTGGAAGGTTCCTCCTGAAAGACATACCGTTAAGTGGAAATGACAGCTCTCCTGCTCTCTTCTCTATTGCCAACTTGCCACTTTAGTGAATAAATTTCATTGTAACACAAGCGTACAAAAAGGGAGACTAGGTACTCAGGCTTTTCTCTATGCGTATGTAGATACAAACACTGATGGTCCATTGTCAAAGGCGTTCAGAGGAAGGGAGTACAACACACTGCAATATATGATCACATAATGGAGCATGTGCTACTTGCTTTTACCGATTCTGTGTGACAAAGATGATCAGAAGTCACTAAAAAATAGGGTTGTCACACTGCCCTCTAGTGCTCCAAGAGGTATGCTGCATGAGGATTAGGCAGTCTCACTTCATAATATATTGTAAGTCCCTCTCGGTCATATAGCTGCATAAGCTAATACCCTTAGGTGTGCGATGATCAATTAGGCAAGGTACTAGCCAACTGGGAGCTTTCCTATAACAAGAACACCTTATTATTATCAATCTTTAGAGACAATCAATATATCTAAATGGGTTTTAACAGCCAATTCCAACATCAGTCTTCGCCTAAAATTAAAATACACAATATTACCTGGTCCTGTTAATACTTCAACGCATATTGGAAGAATAAGAAAAAGACGGATGGACAAATTTTTGGTGGAGTTAGCAGCCAGAAAATGTGAAACAATAATTTAGGAGCCCGATCTAAGAGCTACATTGCTCCTGAGATTTGTTAAGCCTGCCATAAATTACTAAATACACCTCACAATGTTATCGACTCTACCACAGAGGCATTGATACAATGGAGCATGGTTTGGAAATTCCAAAATCTCCTGCCATGCATTTGGACCTGTTCAACGACATATCGCAAGAATAATATCTCCCACAAAGACTGGTTAAAGACATAAAACTCCTTTATAAAACCTCTATGAAACATTGAGCGCCTCCTAACTATAACCTTATCATCTAAAACCCCAAACCATAAAGACAGCCATAATTCCCAATAATTATAGTCAGGCTAATAATATTTTGGTTTTGCTACCTAAAACACGATAAACTATGCCAACAAAAACGGCATTATAAGTATAAGAACGACAGGTTTCCCTGGTTATTACAATTTAAATCATAAAAACTATTGCTTGGCACCACTGAGCTTTAACTTGAGCCTGAAAGG
Source organism: Spea multiplicata (assembly GCA_009364415.1). Taxonomy (NCBI): domain Eukaryota; kingdom Metazoa; phylum Chordata; class Amphibia; order Anura; family Pelobatidae; genus Spea; species Spea multiplicata. Next base: position 28,372 of record VKOC01018461.1, read on the forward strand.
AATAATCAAAAAGTGTTTGTATTAAGGCATACAAAGCAAAGTCCTCCTCACTGCAGCTACACATGCAATCAACAAAGTGTATTTACCTCTCTGAGTAAACAGGTGTTCGGTAATAAAATGTGGCCAGCTCTTTGTTGGAGTGGAAAGATACAGAACTAGCAATTTAATGTGATGGTTTAACTATTTAAAGTAACATATCAAAATTAAAAGGAGCCATATAGAATATTTAAGTACAGTACTTTACATGAAGCTATAGCTCCACCTTGTGGAAACAGAAGAGTAATGCACAATTACAGAACCGCACATTAGAAAGTGTTTTCATGGTTAGCAACTTTTTAGCATACAATACCCTTCATCGTTAGCATGATATTTTCATGAGATTAGCTTTAAACAAAGTAAGGATCATGTTAAGAACCAAAGTGCTTGCTTATAAACCTCTCTTTGTTTAAGGATATGTACCAACTACAACTCCTGCAACACTCAACCAACCCCTTAACTCTGTGCCGAGAGGGACATCAAACATTAACTTCATAGCAGAGGCGAGGCACAGTGAGTAAGGTCTGGACAGATAGTCCTAGGATCCATAGGAGATAGCATACAAATATATACAAAATATCCAATCATAGGGAACCTGTGTAAAAAACAACTTGCAAAACGTCATCACGAGAAGCAACACAAAACCTATAGTTTATTAGTGAAAGTCTTATGTTTTCTGGACAAATGCATGCACTACACATCCACAAACACAGCCGTTAATATTTTTGTGGTCATTAAATTAAAGGGTAAAAACTTTAATTTAATAATATCACAAACAACTAAAACATACTGCATAAGTAGAGTGAAAGATATATTTATAAAAGAAATCACACGAAGCAGAAAAACACATTCCCATGCAAAGTACGAGCAGCCCGTACATACCCAGAAAGCATCTCTTGGGATGAGTTTTGAGATCTTCATCCTTACTATCTGAACAACATTGAACAACAAAAGGGGAAAAAGGGAGAAGAGAAAACAGAGAGTGTTGATATAATGTTGTAAAAGACCTACAATTACATACAATTTTCAAAATGTTATTTGTGTTTCAATAAAAGCTCCCAAGCCCAGGAGAACAGCTAAATTAGTGAAGACTGCTGTGACATCAATGGCATTCTAAAAGATATTTGTTTAAGAGGAGTTGCTACAGGGCAGGGCTTTATGAACAATTAAATAACTGAGTAATGCATTTACCATCTGGAAACAACTCTAAGGCTAGGTTTCCACGTGGGTTTTTGTCCTGCGTTTTTTTCTTGATGAAAAACGCCAGGAAAAAAGCCAAGAAAACTGCCACTGCATTTTCCTGCGTTTTGGCGTTTTTTATGGAGTTTTTTTCTGGCGTTTTAGCCTTTCTGTGGAAATTGCTTTTTTTGACCTTAGGCAGTTTTTCCAGCCTTTACAAGTTAGATGTTTCACCCAGCTAAAAGGGATTAGGGTAAATAGCAAGTATCTGCCCTCTCCTGATGTCATTTACTTGGTAGAGTTCTACTTAAACGCCCCGGCGGACCCTTTTTTCTCTTTTCTGTGGTTTGTAAGGCATGCTTTATTCCGAATGTCTGCTCCTCTAAGAAGATTGGCCCCAAATGATGGTGCAAATTGTTTGCTGTTGCTTTTGGCGCGCAGGATCCAGTTGACGCGTCGCGTATGTTTGTTTGTAATGGCATGTTTGTTCCAAATGGTGTAAAATTCAATATGAACTTTGTTTTGTGTGAAACTGTTTGGTTCCAGCCTATTTCTCATAGGACACACAGATACTGGGTCCACCCTCTGCATTGTAACTGTGGGAAAAACGCCATAAAAAAACGCCAAGGCATAAAACACACATGGCTTTTTCATGGCGTTTTTCCTCTCCCATAGACTTCTATCGGTGAAAAACGCCAGGATTTCCTTGCAAAAAACGCCAGAGTGTCAACATGCTGCGATTTTGAAAAACTGCCACAAAGCCCAAAAAAGCAGAAAAACGCCAAAGAGCACTGAAAAACCGCCAAACAGAAAAACGCCAAGTGGAAATGGCATTTTGCGATTTCCTATTGAAGAACAGCTAACATCTGGCTGCAGCGTTTTTTCACTAAAAAAAACGCCAGGTGGCGCTATTGGCGTTTTTATGGGCGTTTTTAGCAGAAAAAAACCAAGTGGAAACCTAGCCTAAAGCAGCCATAGAAGAGGTCCAGAGTGAACCCAAAAAGCTTGTCGCACACGCCGCCCGCCAGGAGGGAACCTCAAACAAAATACATCAAAATAATACAATACAGGGGATATAACAGTGGCTATAGTAAAGCCAGATGCCTAGGCATCGAGAATTGAGCCAAATGGTTGCAATGGTGTAGGGAACTCTAGAGGAGTTCCTTAAAAAATACAGGTGGAGACCGGAACGCAGGAAGCAGGCTGTGGAACAGGAGCCGGGTCTGGTACACAAAGGGTTAATCTTGAACAAGCCGGGTCTGGTACACGAAGGGTCAATCTCATACAAGCCGGGGTCTGGTTGTAACGTTTCACCCTTCGCTGTCTGGAATTGTTTGAACTCTGTGCTGCTCATTTTCATTTGCCAACCACTAGTGGCCGCCCTTGTCACTCTGCAGCACTCAGACCTGATTGACAAGTCCAACAGCACTCAGACTTGATTGCCATGTCCAGGTGCACCTTATTTCATGGATTACACAGACTTTATAAACCTGCCCAGCCCTTCAGTCTGGGCCTTGACATTAATGTTTCTGGACTACCTGATTTGTTCCTGTACCTGATTTGTTCCTGTACCTGATTTGTTCCTGTACCTGATTTGTTCCTGTCCCTGATTTGTTCCTGTA
>VKOC01018463.1:0-15035 GCA_009364415.1 Spea multiplicata
CTGTAAAACCAGAGATGAAAAAAAAAAAATTAAAAAGCGACGACGTCGATGTTAACGTAAAGCCTGTTTGAAATCTCTCCGAGGCGCCGACACCGTGTAACGCCAGCTGCTCGGAATAATTACCGGCTCGATTGTTATCTTAATCCGGAAAAATAGAGTTATGTGTCGCATATTACAATTGGTTGACCTGGAAATATCTTCATAAAATGCAGAATTTTCAGTATTGCACTATTTTATGGTAATATGAACCAAAAATAAATAAATAAAAATAATAATAATAATGTAATAATAATAAATATAAAAAATGTATTAATACATGGTTTAGACTAATTAAAGCAAATAAAAAGCACTGTGTGATTCTCGCAAAGAGTAAAAGGAGTCTTATCACCATGGCAACTAATGGAATGTCTCCATTGATTGCAACATTCCATTGGTTGGCACGGTGATAAGACAAGTTTTTAAAGTTTACACCAGAAATGCTCATTATAATAAAACACCCTGTGCTTAAATTTCCAAATATCCCCAAATATGTCACATTCAAAAGAAATATTTTTTATTTCTAGCTATTTTTATGATAATTAATAACTGGGGGGTTTTGTTTGTTAGAATACAACTGGAAATAGCTATAACTTTGAATGACAGCAAATAACTTTTGCATAATGTTGAGCCGGAATGATGTCACACTTTCAAAACTTTTTATACATCGTCGATATACCTTTAGAAACAAAATCTACTTTTTTATTCACTTTCATTTGGAAGCCCCCCATTACAGTCCATTTGCCCAGCTCAATTTTTTCATATCGGTCCTAATGTTGGTGGTCTAGCGGCATTGAGCAGGGGCCCGGACCCCTTAAGCCAAAAATCTGCTGCTCCCCTGTGTATGGCTGCAGTGCCAGGAAGCGGCGTATGACATCACATCTTGACAAATAACCCTCATGTTTCCGAGCTTTTCATTCCTGCGGCTCGGTTTTTACCAAATCAGGTTTCACCATTTATTTTTTAAGTTCTTATTTCAGCAGCGAAGAACGGCAGAACGCTGAACGACTACAATGACTTTTTGTCACACTTTCAAACATGAAATGGAAATCTGGTTTGAGTCCAGCGCTGCCGAGACCGTTATGGAATTACTGAGAACTCTCAGGAAAATTAGAACAGTTATTTTATTATGCAAAGTGTTAGTTTTTTTCAATTTCTTTCTTTTTTTTTCTTTTACCAGCGCTGCTTGATTCGCGTTTTCCTCGTAAATAAAGGAATTATAACAGTAACGTTGGTTCGTGGGCCCTTTACGAATCACAGATCGGGACAATGGGGTACGTTTGAGTACAGCTGGTTCAGTCTTGACCCACGGTTAACCCTTTGGGTGACGGGGAGGTGCATTGAAAGCGCCATTAAAATCTTGAACGTCAAACTGACTCTTGGTTTTTTTGAAGCAATATCCTGTCACTTACATTGTCTAAATCGTGGGGTATGTTTCCACCTATGACCTCATAATCCAGCATCCAAAAGACCACCACAAACAAAAATAATAATTTTTTTAATCTCTTCAGTCTTCCCCAACTTCTCTCACCTATTCTCGCTGTCTTTGAGCTCTTCCCATATTCTTGTCTCCTTTTTCTCCATTCTGCCCCATCTCATTGACTCTCTCCCACTATTTTAAAAGCCCTTCCTTCTCCCTCTTCTCCATTCGGCCCCCTCTCTACTGCAATCTGCCCCCCTCCCTTGTCCTTACTCTAGCAATATGCCCCTTCTACTTGCCCCTCACTCCTCCCATCAGCTCTCTCCCCCTCACTCTTGCAATCTGCCCCCTCTTCTGCCCATCACCCTGCCAATCTGTTGCCCCCTCTCTTCTGAAATCTGCCCTCCCTGTCTGTTTTATCATTGCTGTTCTCTCTCTGCCTATTCCCTGAACCATGTCACTTTTCCCTCATTATACTTGCCCTTCTCCTTTCTTGTATCCTCATTCCAACATCTTTCCCCCCTCTTTCCTCACTGTCATTATCCCCTTGCCTTTCTCTCTTTCTTCTTCTTCCATTCCATGATCCTTAGGCCTCGTTACCGCTTTCCACCTGTCCCCCTAAGGAAATCCTGTAGGTATCCTCAGCGCCGTCCCCCCATATAGCCTAAAACACCTACAAGAAGGTGCAAAAACCTGGGGTCCCTGTTAACGCTGTCCACCCCTAAATTACCACCCGTGATCCCCCCTCCAATGGCATGTCCGTGTACGATAACCTAACTCACTGAGTGCCAACGAGGTGCAAAATCTTCCCCACCATAGACAGTAAGCGTTTCATTCTGAGACATCTCCCAGTAGACATTCGGAGTGCGTGGTAGAAGACGAGACGCGCCGGTTAATTCATCCCCCTTGTGTTATTAACAATCGCTAATTTGTCTCTTAATGTAATAGCTTGCCAATTTCTTTCAAGCACTGCTGGGAGGGACGGGGTTAATTATTCCTGGAATTATAAGGCTTCCCCTGGAATAAGACGGAGCGGTCGGTGAAAGGGAGAATGCGCGCGCGTGTAATGAGTGAGGTCACAGATCACGTCGATTAACATAACACCCTTATAATACGGCCATTACCTGCCACAAATCTCTCGTTAAGATTTTCACCCGGAGATCTCGCATTTATTCTCCAATTAAATGAAATCCATCATACTTTATACCCCATAATTGCTCTAACTCTCTGAGCGGAGGTGCGACCGGCATCGGAAACCTCTAGCAGCGAGTTAAGCCCGGGGAAAGGGTTAATTTCATTACATATTTAATCACTGCCCCTGCTTTTTCTCGGAACGCGGTGATCTCGCGATTGGAATCTTTTGTATCCGTTATCAAAAGGCGATTCCTGTCCTGTTACATGTATCAGGTATAATAATAGATTTCAAGGAAAGTGATGTCATCTGAGCCGGATTTTCCGAGGAGCAATTGGGGTCTCTGTCAATTGCCCTCCTGCCTCCTACTTCTTCCCATTGTCTTTTTTTATTTTATTTTTATTTATTTTTTTATTGTAAGCCAAAAATATTATAATCTATTAAGGTTGATTTAAGAAAAAGTATGACTTTTCCTTTTAGATGATAAAGCCTGGACCAAAGAGCTTGCAACTGGTTACATACCGGGAGTCATCTCGGGGGGCAGAATCTCGGGGTCACACCGTCTGAAGATGACTCCTTCCTATTCTCCCTATTCTATTATATATAAGACTCCCGGTTGGTGCTTTTGCTCCCAGTATGTTATGGTCTATATCCCTGCTTGAATGCAGGTGACTCAATAAAGTGTATCTCTAAATAATGAGTGAAGGTTCCAATGGGGGCCGTTAACACATTTGGCGACTTGCTACATATATTGTAAAGGGTTAATGTTCCCAGAGTCCCGGGCCGGAAAGTAATTCTAGAAAGTTCCCAGGTAAGCTGGTATCTCACATTCTGTGAACATCAATCCCAGCTTTCCGTCTGGTGGGAACCAGAACCCCATATTACTGCAAATATGTCCCCCCGCGGAATCTTCTCTGCGCAGGTTTGGAATCGTGGAGATTACCGTTAACGATAAACACAAACTCTGTAGAATGTTTGGCAGCTAACGTTCCGCCAACCTGTACCTGAATTTAAGTCTTACATCGAGAAGATATGTGTGGCTCGTTCACCATGTTTGGGCAACTTAAATATCCCTAAGTTTGGGTTTTACATGATTTTTTAAACATGTTTTAGGGGGCTGTGACTATGGGGGGTGGGGTCAAGACCCAATAGACCCAATAGATCCAAATATTCTCAGTAATTGGAACACCAGTTCTTGCTAAAAATGCTCTCGGTATGAAAAACCATAAAGTAGAAACAAAAAAGGGCCCAACCATGGCTGGGCTCAGCATTAAATCGACCAATCGTGTAATTCCAAGCCGTTTTTACAAAATGTTGCGTAGCCAATCACCAGTCACCTTCTTCCCAGGAATGACTGGCGGGCGCAGACAGGTAAAGCCCGGCTTTTAGCGAGGTTTTTCTCGTCGGGGGGCTGCGCATGCGTGTGCGTCTGCTAACGAAGCTCAGTCTATCGGGCTTATCCATATTCATGTTGTTGGACAAACAGGACAGCTGCTGATGTGCTGATACAATGACTCTATTCTACTCCTCGTGTTAAAAACTTTCCCATGTTTAGCTGCACTGAATTACAGGATGCCGTGACAGTTAATTGACTTAAAAAGGGCCAAGTTGCCGTGCAAACATAAATTAGATTTATTATGCTTAAACGTTAACAAGGGATAATGCTTGCATTTAAAGGAACACGTACCTCAGTTCTGAAATCCCCCCCCCCACACTCCCATCATTCCCGTGCTCAAAAGAAACATTATTCGGATTTGTTTGGTCCCGGACCTTTGGCAAAATAGCAAGCGTTCCACGCGGAGGGAACGGAGAGAGGGCACAGCTGGACAAATTGCTAAACCACGTCGCCAAGGTGGATGAGCAAGGTGGGATACTGAGTCTTAGGGCCTTTGCCCCAATCTCAGGGTGAATTGGCAGATTCTCAGGGTCACACATTCTGGAACTACAAGACCCCCAGTTGGTGCTTTTGCTCCCAGAATGCTATGGTTGATATTCCTGCTTGAATACAGGTGACTTAATGAAGCGTATCTTTAAATAATGACACGTCAAGGTTTCCATGATGGCCGGCATTAGAGCCATTCGGGTAACACATTTGGCGAGTCGCTACATAGAATCTTCACAATGGGCTATTAAAGGGTTAATGTTTCCAGAGTCTCAGGGGCCACTCATTTAGATAGCAGAACGCTGATGTTAAAGGGACAGTAGCACTAGGCTCCTATGTCCTACCACAATAGCTCAAGCATTACCTTGATGCGTCCCAAACAGTTGAGTCGGACCAGCTGGATTTTTAAACAGATCGGTTATCTTCACAGCTGAGACAAGCAGACTACAATATGAATCATATCAGAGAAGCTTCAACAAGTTAGAACCTCATAGGCTTCCTGAAAACCAAAATATTCCTCTAAAATATTAAAAAAAAAAATCATCTACCCACAAAAAAAAAAAATGGTGGGCTGGCTCCTAAAATAAATCGATATGAAATGAGAGGTTTGGTTATTAAAGTCCCCAAACTTGGATTGTTAAGGTATGACGTCTAAGGACAGGATGACGATGACAAAAGTATAACCCAACACAAACTGTGTGGCACGTATAAAAAAAAGTAGGAAAAAGATAATAAAATCACTAAATCACTAAAATCACAAATCATTTAAAACCTACAAATGAAGAGATATTGTTCTTGTCCATTTAGATAATGTGTCCCTAAAGAAGGTCTCCCTAAACCAGTTCCAACACCACCCCTTCCATTTTGATTTGCGTTATAAACAAAAAGCCAAAATTACTTATTCTACCTTCATTAAAAATATTCCCCTAAAATGTGATTATTGGCTTCGATACGCGCAAAAAAAAAAAATGCGTAGGAAGCGCAAGGTGTGGGCTGAGTTTCTCTTAATGGAAGTTTCCAATTCCAAATTTCCATCGCCTACTTGAAATGTTACTAAAAGAATTACAACATATAGCCGAGCAACTTAAAGACACTCCATATATATATAAAAGAGAGGGTTTTTTTATTAATAATGTTATATTACGGTTTTTCTACCCAACTAATTTCAATAATTTAATAAGAGAAAAATATGATTCATAATAACCATAATAATAACCCATAATTCATATATATTGATTATTTGCGGTTCAAAATACTTAATATTCTATATGGAGACGCATTATGACACTTACAGCTACCTAAAGAAAGATAATTCACACATTGGGTATTTTTACGTAGGCAGATTTTTATTATAAAAAAAAATCTAACGTTAAACTGAATTTGAATAACTTCATTAAACATACAAACGTATTAAAAAAATTAAAAATTAAATTGGAAAATAAAAATAATAAAAGAAATGTAAAAAAGCATTTTTTTTAAAAAAAACATAGACATTAAACTAGATCAATAACAAACTTGACAATAACAATAGTAAATAAACAAAAAAAAAACCAAGGGAGATGAGTTGGTTTCATAAAAAGTAATTCTGCTGTTATTTAGGGGAAATAATTGCTAATTTTTTTATATACTATTTTATGATAGGATGGAAGGCCGCACAAATACTGTATATTTTTCCAAAAATAATTGTATTTCTCCCCGTTTTTTTTGCTGTTGATTACTAGTTTATAAACCTGCTGCGTGTTTTAGATAAGTGCATTCTAACACGGAATCTGAATGTTAAATATAGTTTGATTTTGCGTGCTTTACCGCGCATGTGAATTCATATCTCGTGTTCCGCGCATAACATTAGGAGGGAGCGAAGCCTGAGTTATTGTCAATTTCCTTCGCTATGATAGGACTTTGCTCTAAAAATAACGAAAGGTTTCTATAGCGAGCCGTGCATCAAGTTGCATCCCTTCTGGATGTCTCCGGTTACGTGATTTTTGGCATAACAATGAATCGGTTACATCAGCTGACTTAAGCCGGGCAAAGGGTTGTTTCAGGTAACATCTGCTTTCGGGCCGAAGCTATAATTGGAACTTTTATAAGGGGTTTTAACACCGGGCGCTTCTATCTGAAGGAGCTGGGCAATATTTTTTTATTAAATAGGTTAAAAAACAAAAATTCTAACATTTTGAGGGACCTTCCGGATCTCGGAATGTTCTACCAAAAAGTTCAAAACCAAACTTCAAGTTTTACCCCCAAAAGCATCTTCACTAATAGTCCCTTAAGATACACTGATCCCATCATTTCTAAATATATATATATATAAAAAAATTATTTTCAAATAAGCCCCGTTTATAAAACATTAGAGTAAAAAAAAAACTCGTACATAGATCGGCCATATTTTAAAGCAATAACAATTAATGTGGTACCTGCTTAGATTTCTAATGAAAATTTGAGAGATCCGATAATAATAGTAATTTCATAAACAAGTACTGTTTTAATTACAAAGAATCCCAAATTAAAAATCGAGTAACACTTACGATATTGAGTGGAATCTACTCCCGGTGCCAGGAAATCACTGGTAAGTTGCTGTTGAATTCATTAAACTGATCTGCAATTACAAAAAAAAAAAGACAAGGTTAGAAAATGAAAAAAAGGTTCTATAGATAAAGTGAATATATATAATATAATAAATATAATATAAAGTATGAGGTTACCGAGCACCAGAGTGCATTGTACAAACTGTAGTATGGATCGTGTAAGTTAACCCTTGATTAAAGCTTGGTCAACCGGTCCATTGTTGATCAGATGGGTGGAAGGATCCCATCTTGACCAGCACAAGGATCCATCCCAGCTTCATTGGCTGAGCTAATGGATCCCAACTTGTCCCACTGAGTGGACGCATCACAGTTGGATCGACTGAGAAGAAGGAACCGAGTTTGGCCACCAGGATTCCTGCTTGATCACAAAGATACTGGTTTGAGCAGATCCATGGAAGGAATCTGAGGCTATAAAACGATCATCTAAGCAAACTGGAAGAAAAGGGGTAGTTTCAGGAGCACTGTTACTGGGAACAAACTAATATAATTACTAACGGCCAATCACCCCCCACCTGTGTATATCATTAAGAATTACTTTGAGGAGAAGACATAAGAAGGGTAAATACACGACAAGAGTTGGGTAAAATCACGCATTTCTAGATGATGTCATTTAATGTCGAAATTAACCTGAAAAAAGTGTATTCCTCATAAAGGCCAAAATCATTACAAGGTGCTGAATTTGCACTGAATTTCAATACATTTCATCGTCAATAGGTAATATACAGATTAATATTTTTAGGAGAAAAAGATACCCAAGCATTATGGGTCCTCGCCATTAAAATGCCCTCTTCTGCTACATGTTACCATTCAAGTGTTCACGTGTTACAACTGACCCATTTTGTGTTGCAAAGCTACAGAGGCTGCTGTTGTTGTTCGGTTATCTGGCATCTCTGGAGCTCACGGATCCCTAAAATGCTACATTGTACATGTGATGTCCCTAAGGATTCACAGAAACATCAATGCTCGGCATCATCGTGCTTCTGTAGGACATGTATGACCCAGTTAGGGGCTTCAACGCCATCGTTGTCCTTGTAGGTGGCACCAAGTTGCTCACCAACTCCGAGACATCATATATAGTTTTTACACCAGATGGCCCACATCGGACAAGTCTGCCGTCAGTGTGGTTTGTGCTATGTCATAAAACACAACAAGAAGAATTTTAAAAATAAATGAAAAAATATCTCCATTCTATAAATGAAAAATGATTGTAACCAGCCCAAGGCCAATCGTATTACTCTGCTTCATCCCAACAAGATCTAATATGATCACTAAGTGCTGTGGAGACCAAATCCCTTTCTTCAGATGAAATACACAACTTCAGATTATTTCTGCACCGTTATTTAGGACTGCGGGACTGTAAATTAGTTTTTAGATACCCCAAAATGTCACTTTTATTCCAATAACAATAATTATTAAGGCATTTCCAGTTAGAGTCAATAAAACATTTGTTGGCAAGGAATATGTGAAAGCCCGATGTAAATTAAAGTTATTTTTTTTATTAACTGCTATAATTAGATTATTCCTACAGTATTTCTAATACATAATCGAGCTCTAGGCTCTCCGCAAGGGAGCAGCTCCCGGGCAACTGCCAAAAAATCGGGCATGACTGCCGTACTCGTAAGACGCCATTCTTATCCCAACATTTACAAAAAAAATGTATCATTGTATCGGAAAAAAAAGCACAACATTGCAGCCGGCAAAAAAAAAAAGCTAAAAAATAGCAAAGTAAAACTAAACAATAAATGCATTTTCTTACATTTATCGTTGTGGAACTAAGGCTCAGAATTGATGACCTCTGCAGAAGACCTGCATTATTATCATAGAGCTTTGCAAATATATGGGACAAAGGAAAGATTTAGGAGGAAAATGTAACCATGCCTATAAAATGTTTTTGGTAGCAAAATAAAACTTGATAAAAATGTTTTTTTACTAACTTACAGTTTCTCTTGGAAATATTGGAGCGATAAGATAAGTATTTAAGCCAACAGGTAGAACTCCAGATGTTGGGCTACACACCAGCTAAGAATGATGGAGGTTATAGTCCTCCAGCTTCTGGATCGCTCCTCATTGGCCACCTCGGTCTCGGAATAATTCTCAGCCAGCTGATACATTGTATAACGTTGCAGTATCACGTTCGGCCTAATGCACACGCTCGCCTCGGACTCAAAGATTACCAGATGGAGCTCGAGACCTGCAGGGCTTCCCCCCCCCCCAACCACCAAAAGAAAAAAAAATAGTAACTAGAACAATGAGTGACTTTATGTGTTTAAAAATCCATGATTTCCTTTCCGCAGAACAGACCGAAGTAAGGTAGTTTATTTTTATTGTTTTTTCTAAACACAAGCACGTTTTCTAGTTTTTTTCCCCCGAACAAAGGAGTGTTGTTACAGGGGGAACTGAGCTTCTTTCATGGGCAAGAAAACAAGGTTTTGTGAAGCTTAAAAAACGCTCTGCTACCCTTCCAAATCTGACCAAATTCGCCAATATTAACCCCTTAGCGCCTACCTATTTGGAAATCAAAGTAACCTTTCAAAATCTTCCCTTTAATATTATCTCAGATAGCAAAAAAAACTATTTTTAAGTCTATAAACTAAGTTCCTGTAAGAGAAAGAACAGCAAAATAACTTTTGCACCTAAAAGATTGGAAATTGCATTAAAATGCCAGCAATATTAACCTTTTGAATACTGAAGGGGTGGAGTATAACGGATAAACCATCCATTTCGGGCATTTTTCTTTAAAATGAAAGAATAAAAACTTTTTCTCGGGTTCCTTTAAAACCGAGAGGGAAACATAGATTTCAGACATTTGTTGAAAGTGAGAAGTGGAGAATTAGGGTGAAATCGTTAAATATATGTTGAATCTACGAAGTTTTTTTTCAGGGAACCTAATGTGCGGTACTACGTTGAGGAATGCAAACAATTTTAATTTAAAATAAAGTCTATAAAGATAAAGGGATTACTCAACAGAGAAGCAGAGTCATCTTTTGAGGTGGAAAGTGGAAAAAACTTCCACCTATATTCTAAAATATGAAAAATTGCACACAAAAAAATTTAAAAAAAATATTAAAACATTCGCTGTTAACATCCAGGGTTCCACGATCGGTTCAGTCATAAAATGTTTAAGGAAGTAGCATCACTGAGTTTACGGAAGTAAACATAGTTGGTGTTACGCGTAACAGCGCCCCTACTGGTGGGTTCATGAAAATTACAAAAATATATATTATTTTATTAGTTAATACTTTATGCCAGCTCTAGCCACTAAATGCATTTATTTAGGAAGAATCCTTAAGATCCTTAAAATTTTTGCTGATACCTCTCTTAATGTCTCTTTTAGATAAACCAACCTCTCTCTGTGACTCTTTGTTTCCTGCTCTGAATTAATGCACCGAGTACAAACTTATAACAGAGCTCCTCGGTAATAAAACTCAAAATAATGTTTTTATAAACAGCTGGAATCCTCTGATCCTGTTTCCAGGATCGATTCTCGGTGCCGCATTAAATTGCGCCAGGTGATACACGAGGCTTGTATTCCGAGAGCGAAGGAATGTAAGGACTACACCTCCCGATACAGGCACCAGGCACAAAGGGCAATCCTCATTAAATAAAGCAATGGAGCATTGTTCTCATAAAACAATATTTATTTTAGAACATGGAACTAATTAGTCCGGTAGCAGAGCTAATAACCGGTACCTGAAAAAAAAAACCCACCAGTTTAAAGCCATGCATTATTTTATATCATTAAACTGGGCAACTGAAAACCTCAAAAAGACCCCAAACGCCAATTTCCATTCATGGCAAAAATATAATAATCAATAAGACGCAGAAAAGAAATTATATAAAAATGAAGAGATTCACCTAAAACGTAAATCATTGCGTCCAAACTGGCCCTCGTACCCCAGTCCTCCTGACTGATAAAGTTACATTCTACTCAAGTTTATAATACTTTTTTTAGTTCCATTTAACCGACAAGACTTCTAGCAGCCAACCTTCTACATTCCGTTTAAAAAAAAAAAAGCTCTAAAATCAGAGGACGCGGGTGATATCGCGATAAAAATACCCACACGGTTCATACTCCCCAACCATGATCAGCTGTGAAGTGTGCCGGGGAATGAGCATAATTGTGTCCTCTGAGAATTCTGTTATTCATCTCAAGGCTTCAAGAAGGTTTAGATATCATCCTAAATAATGCAGATACAATGAAACAAAAAAAAAAGACTCTTAAAACTTAAGATTCCCAGAATACGACGGAATACAGACAATAGCCAGTATATATATATATACACATATAGTGTCCCACCTGCTTTAATGTATCCATTCTGCAGCGATCGGTGCAAAGTGTCCTATTTATAACTGGTTTATGTGTCGAGGAAATGAATACAGATTTCTTTTCAGCAGTAAGTATGCAGCATGGATTACATTAGCAAAGATGGCCTTTGTAGTCTGGACGGCATCTCCCTAGGGAAAGGCCTCACATTAAAAGCATGTTAATGATATAATAGAACTGGGCATATGGTGTTTGTCCAAAGAGCTTACAATCATCTGAATCTGAACCATAAGATTTACCTTAAAGAAGGGTATATATATATTTATATGTGTGTGTGTATGAATGTGTGTATGAATGTGTGTATGAATGTGTGTGTGTGTATGAATGTGTGTGTGTGTATGAATGTGTGTATGCATGTGTGTGTGTTAATGCACTTGGAAGAAAAAAAAATCCTAATTTCATTTTAAAGATAATGCAATTAAATACCACTAATAGGAGTATCATATCATGTTTATTGTGGGCAACTGTTAGACACAGGGGAAAAATGTGTTAATTACAGAACAATGTAGAATTCGGTATTTCAGCTTCTTAATTTGCCTCCCATGAGGTGCCAGCAATCAGAGAGAAAAAAAAGAAACCGATGTAATTTCTGAATGAAAACAGGTGTTCGCAAATACCATTAATACCACGGAAATTCCAGTAATTCCAGAGTTTAATTGTTGGCTGCGTTTAAGCAAAATGTAAAACCATCTTACATCTTTACTGACATTGTTTCTCATGCCAAAAATAACAATTGGAGAAAGATGTAAAAGATGATTCTTCTGCCTCGCTCTATGTAGCTGTCATTAGAAACCGGAGACTGCCGCTAAAAGTGGATTAGGACACGTGAGAAGACAGCTTCTGGACTACAAGTCCCATGATGCCGTGTGCCGGACTAAAAAAAAACCCATCAAGGGATTTTTGTAACCAGACTTATATTTTTAAATAATTTTGGGTGGAAAAATATCATTTAGAATTAAAAAAAAAAAAAAAAAAAAAAAAAAAAAAAAAAAAAAAAAAGACAGTTAACCAAACATGCACTAAATAAGAGAAAATATACACAAGCACAAAAAAAAAACCAAACTAAGCGCACGCTAAATAAACATTGTATATGCATAGTTTTTATTATGATTAAAAATGTTTACTAATATTCAAAAAAAAACAATGCCTTACAAATATAAAAGCATTAAAGGCATAGCAGCAAAGAAGCAAATTATGATTCAGGTCCTAATTTTGTGACTTTTTCGTGGGTTTTTATGTAGCTTCAGTCCTTTTCATGAAAGCCCTATTGAAAGTTTTTTTCAATTTTTTCACATTAAAGGAACGTCGCCTCGCCTGATCTCGAAAATAGTGGAGAATTAATCACAATCTATCCTGAAACTTTTAAAAATGTCCCATTAAAAATGATTTACTGTTCCTTTAAATGATAACTACGTTAGAAAAACAATAACATCGCTTGTATTCTTTTATAACCTCGGCGAATTTTATTTTTTTATTATTTTTAATTTTAGAAAGTTCTTGGCAGCCCATAAAGTGAGTTTTCCCAGAGTCTTTTCACACACATTCTAAAAATTAAATTAAGATTATTTAGAATAGTTACAGACAAGATAGACGCAATAGCTATTTTTTTTTTCTCTTTATGTTGCATTTTTTTTGACATTTTACAAATGACTTTAATAGTAAGTTAATCTCAGCATTCAAAGGGGTTCATTTATTTTGTTTAAATGATTTGCCGTTCATCAAGTTACTTAAGGGATGATTGGAATTATCATTTATCTTCTGGCTACTTTATCAATAATCCTCATTTTAAAAAAAAAAATCAATTGCAACCAGTTCTGACATTTTGTTTTTAATTCTTGATGCGAGAAGAAACATTAAATATATATATATTGTCAAAAACAAATATTTAGGTAATTGTTTCCTATTCCATTGTGTTTTATGATTTTCTGAGCATCCTTCTATGACTTGGCGAATGGGCGACAAGTAATGTCTACCCTGGCCCTTGTTAAATGAACCTGCAACCCCAAAAAACAAAAATGTATGGTTTGTTAGTGAGTTTGAGGTGGTTTATGCTTTATGGATTGGAAATACTTGGACTTGACCAAGTAAAGCTTGGATCAAACAAGAACAAGTAATTTGTCTCTATTTGGGCTTGAAGGCCAGCCTGGAGAAGTCTAGTTTGGTCATCTTGGCTCCATCGTCTAACAAAGTAACTCTATTTCTGAACTACCAGCCTTCACATTTTGGGATACAATTTCAAACCTCCCCACAAAAATATTAATTTACAAATAAAATGTCAAATGAATAACCTTATCTATGGCTTTATGTACTAAATTCATAATTTGGTTCTGTTATTTTGAAGACCCGATCACGTAACATGGAACCCCATAAAATGACTTCACCAAGTTGTGTCTTGTTGAAAAAGAATCCTAAGTGTTACATTTTAGGAATAAAAATTCTATTTATATTTATCACATTATAGTGAAATTTAAAATTAAAAATTCCGACAGGTCCTTGAAGCCAAGCGAATTCAATGGGCACTGGAGGGCATAGGAGGTCATCTCCTAGAAGAAGCCCCTGACACCCTCGTGTACTCGGAGGATAATGTAATTACGACTTATTAATAAAGAAACATACTGTCCTTTCAACAGAAGGACGGACTGTTGTTTAAACACTTCCTCCGGCACATATCACACGTTATGAGAATGGATTTTGCGCGTGAAATTGTCAGAAGAACACAGAGTTACAAATCACAAGTACAAACAAGGACAAAGCCGACCACGTGATTCCATCCTGTGACTTCAGCAGCGTTCAGCAGTAAAAAAGTAGCAGAGATGCAGCAATTTACAATGTATCGTTCCTTATGTGAAAACGAGTCTTTGATCTGAAGGTCATGGTGGTGGAAGAAGACGAAGGGTCGTTACAGGACACGGCTGGTCCCACTTTTTTTAATCATTGAATTTGGTATTAGGGGCTGTCGTTTGATGGGGTTGCAGGTTATGTGATCGGGGTCTCCAAAATAATAGAACCAAATAATACATTTAGTACATGAAAAGCCCAGATTAAGTAAGTATATTGATACATTTGGCTTTTTTTGTAGATTAATATTTGTGTGAGGGGCTTTGTGAAATTGTATCCCAAGATGTGAAGGCTGGTAGATCAGAAATAGAGTAACATTGTAGACGATGGATCCAAGATGATCAAACTAGACTTCTCCAGGCTGGCCTTCAAGCCTAAGTAGAGACTAATTTCTTGTTTGATCCAAGTTTGCCCAAGTATTTCCGGTCCGTAAACCAACTACAGCTCATTAACCCCCCAAAACCTGCCTGTTTCCAAAGGCTCAGTAAAGTAGAAATTTACGCAACAACAGCATCTACAGTAAACGTTCTGGAGTTCACAACAGATATGGATTCCTAGAAAAGAGGAAGAGCTTTAAAGCTCTGGAATCCTAGACGTTGCAACCGATAGGCAAGGGGGTCAACTTCCCGGTCCTTAATGTAGGGCAAAAGGGGCAGCTCCTCCAGGACCCATCATTCCTGGGGGCACATAGCAGCTATCCCTTGAGCCTACAACAACCACACTCACGGAGGTCGCCTCTATGCCCATGCCCGCCATTCTAGGGGGGCCCGGCAACCATGTCCGCAGCTTACCCCTATGTATTGTCTCCAATGTCTAGA